>JAWQFJ010002488.1:184412-186912 GCA_034096865.1 Theodoxus fluviatilis | reverse complement strand
CTCCCTGGAAGGAGAAGTAACCCGCCTTGACACCGTTATCTGCAGACTGGAGAAAAAGCTGGAAGAAAAGATCAGAAACCTTTCCTTTCATCGGGAGGGACAGCGTGGATATATCAAGTGTTATAACTGCAATAAGATAGGCCACATCGCTCGCCGCTGTCCACAGAGGAAGGAGAAAGCCACCACCTCCCAGGAAAACTCCACCCTGCACCGGCTCAAGAGCGTGCGCGTAGACCGAGGAGGAGCGGCGATCGAAGTGCACATCGACGGCAACCGTCATCAGGCACTGATCGACTCAGGAGCGACCATTTCTGTGATAAAGACTGGTCTGTACCCCTTCCAGAGAAGAGAGGAATCAGCAATGGTGCTCACTGACGTCATGAACAGACCGATCCCTGTGCACGGCGTCGTGACAGTGAAGGTGAAGGCCGGTGAGCTTGTTATTTCTCACCCCTTCGTGATCGCCGATATAGAAGATGACGTCATCCTGGGGATAGACTTTTTGCAGAAGCATTGCTGTGTTATAGACTGGGGACAGTTCCTCCTGCTGATTGATGGGCACCACGTGCAGTTGAAGGGTCTTGGGGGTGAAGGGAATGCTTCACTGCGGCCCTCGGGTGCGTTGAGGCGGATCGCCGCTCAAGAGACGCCTCTGGCAGTCGCACAGAGACAGGATCCGGACCTGCAGCCCATCATCCGCTGGATGGAGGACAGGCCTGTCCGCCCACCCTGGAGGAAGGTCGCCGTTACCAGCCCTGTCACCAAGGCATACTGGACCCAGTGGGATGCCTTGCAGCTGACGGATGGAGCGCTGTACAGAAAGTGGATGGACGAGAAGGGAGAAACCTGCCGCCTTCTCCCTGTTCTGCCGAGAGCCATGCAGGAGGAAGCGCTGAGACAGGTACACGATGACCCAGCAGCTGGCCACCTCGGAAGGCAGAAGACGTACCGACGCGTCTGTGAGCGGTACTTTTGGATTGGTCGACACAAGTCCGTTCGCAACTTGTGTCGGCGCTGTGCCATCTGTGCCTCACGGACAAGACCCCACAGTCGCCGTAGTGGCTCTAGCAAGACTGACAGTTCTGCAGTGGTCGCCAGGCCATTGGTGGATATCCCCCGTGACGTGCCCCAGGGTGTGGAACCGCTCCAGGGTATGCTGCAGGCAGTGGGAAAGTCCGCAAGGACACACCTGCAGCGGAGCGTGGACGGAATGAAGACTGGTTACGACCGCAAGGCCTATCACCAGATCTCTCCTGATGGCACTGCACCGTGGTACTCCAACCCACGGGCTGAGAAGGGATGCACCACCAAGCTGGCCCGGCCGCCGGCAGGACGTTACGTGAACCGTGCCCGTCTCTGGAAGTACCAGGGAGAACTACCGCCGGACTGGTGGCAGTCGCCACGACGTCACCCTGACCCGACCGACGACGAGCCCACAGAGAGAGACACTGTACCAGGGCCTTCCTCGGAAGACGAGAGCGTGGATGGAGCGACCCCTGATTACGTACAGACATACACGCGGCGAGAGCGGCGTGTGATGCGCCCAATCTCGCTTCCTGTGAGGAGTTCTTTATTTTCAGTGACAGTATGAACAGTGGTCATGCAGACATTGACCCCATGGACTGGGCAGATGCTACCGCAAGGAAGCTTTCGCCCATGTGTCAGGTTTCTGCATCTATGCCACTCATTTTGTAATTCTTGAACTACCTGGACTGCGGATTGACTTTTTCCCGGTATTTCGTTGTTGTTGTTGTTGATGATAATGTTGTTGCTAGTTGTGTATTTTTGAGGTGTTAGTTTATAGTGTTTTGTAAATTGAATGATGGAGTTGTATATGTAGTGAGACCGACGAGGTCGTTTCGGTCTTTAGGGGAGGAGCTATGTTGTGAATATTCTAGATAATGCTGGCAACGTCGCAGGCGTGTTTATCAGTCAGGTCACGGCCTTGACCCGCGCGCGACCGAGTTAGGCTAATATTAGCTTGTTGTGACACAGTAAGTCAGTCGCGTCGCAGTTAGGAATGTGGGAGTATGTTCGATATCGTGCTGGTAGTTTCTAGAAATTGTGTAAAGGTATATAAGGAGCGAAAGCGAGTGAGAGAGGGAGAGCAGCAGATACGACAGAGTTAAAGGTGAGAGCTTTGACTCCCAGGGGAGCGAGTTTCTGCTGTGTGCTAGCGAGCCTCTGCAGTACTGTAAGCAGAGTGAAGCTGTGTGAGCGCTATACGAATTGCTGTTGCTGATTTTCACCACTGTAGAGGTCAGTGCGTGAATAAAGTTCATTGGAAACGATCACCGGAGTCTGTCACTGTGACTTCCTAGCGCAAGCCAGGAGAACCCCCGTATATCAAGATATTGCAAGAGAAGAGTGCAACACTAGCAAAGGGTCTTTGTGAGGCTTACAGTCATTAAGGAGCTGCTTCCTGGTCTAGGCTTAAAACTTGCACTCAATAAGTAGCTATTGGGTGCACGTTGTAAGCGATAATGCGATTAGCTTAATC
>JAWQFJ010002488.1:171912-174412 GCA_034096865.1 Theodoxus fluviatilis | reverse complement strand
GACAAAGACTAAACCAATCTGTCCATTTGGCCTCGAGGTCTTCTCCATACCACTCCCAAAAATATCACGGCAAAGTTTCAGGGCCAACTTTCCCTCTGCTCAGACAACTCGAGGTTGTCTGGCTGGTAAGAGCCGCAGTCTCGTGTAAACCTCCAGTGCAGCACAGACGTCAACAGCTCTTGGGATCTTTGAGCGAGCCGCAAGTCAGGAAAATGTCGCGGCAACCTGGGAAACTGCAGGGACTTCCTTTCCACATGCCATGCTCCGGTGATGGATGGACCCCCAATGGCGATGTGCATTGCAGCCCCTACTGCTGCACATATGTTCCTGAGAAAGTTCTTTATCAAATAAATTGGAAAAGGTCTGAAAGTACGCTTTCAGTGCGTTTCATCCTCCCCATAAACAGCAAAATACTCCCTTTTTTGTCATTTTGCTCACTCGATGGGAAAAACCGTTTTTGATGTTTCATTTAGATACGTGTCAAAAAGTAAAGGTTTACAAGCCATGACGTTGACTCGTTGAGTAAAATAGTTTTCTGATGAAAATGGTTTGTGGAAACGTTTTCCGCCAAAGCTAGGTTTTCGGAATGCTCTGTGATTTTATGTACAAGAAGAAGAAGAAGAAGAAGAAGAAGAAGAAGAAGAAGAAGAAGAAGAAGAAGAAGAAGAAGAAGAAGAAGAAGAAGAAGAAGAAGGAGAAGGAGAAGGAGAAGAAGAAGAAGAAGAAGAAGAAGAAGAAGAAGAAGAAGAAGAAGAAGAAGAAGAAGAAGAAGAAGAAGAAGAAGGGGAAGAAGAGGAAGAAGAGGAAGAAGAAGGAGGAGGAGGAGGAGGAAGAGGAGGAGGAGGAGGAGGAGGAGGAGGAGGAGGAGGAGGAGGAGGAGGAGGAGGAGGAGGAGGAGGAGGAGGAGGAGGAGGGAGGAGGAGGAGGAGGAGGAGGAGGAGGAGGAGGAGGAAGAGGAGAAGGAGGAAGAGGAGGAGGAGGAGGAGGAGGAGGAGGAGGAGGAGGAGGAGGAGGAGGAGGAGGAGGAGGAGGAGGAGGAGGAGGAGGAGGAGGAGGAGGAGGAGGAGGAGGAGGAGGAGGAGGAGGAGGAGGAGGAGGAGGAGGAGGAGGAGGAGGAGGAGGAGGAGGAGGAGGAGGAGGAGGAGGAGGAGGAGGAGGAAAACAAGATTAAAAAGAACAAGAAAAAGATTTTTTTTTAATACTTTTAAAGCATTTGTACAGATATACATTCAAGGCTTGGAATCCCGATCTTAATTCAAAGGTTCGTCTCAACAACTTTCGTATTTTATCCTCACAACACCCATTAAATAAAACATTTTGCTCCTTTGCCAATCCTTCGCTTCAAAAAAGCGATTCCAAAACACGTGCAAGAAAAAGCAAAGCTATCTGATAAACTTGGGTAAGCAACATATGACGACCCTAACACAAATGTCTTGCAGTGATACGGGATAAATCATTCTGCAGTGAGTAGCCTTTTCCGATGTTCCGTGCCATCTGCAACCCCTATGAAAATGTCAGATTTAACTCTATATGTTTTCTGTTTCCAACTCGGTTTGCTTCATCCACAAAGGATCGCGAGTTTTGGGCCATCTGAGACTTCCGTGAAATGTAAGTAGAAGCAACTTGAAAAAAGCTATCAATGTCCCTGCTGCTTTGTCACAAACAAAAGATGCATCCGGTCACATCTGGAATGTGCAGATGTGCACAGCTTGGCGCATCTTGGTGCAGTAGACAATCTGCAAGTTTCATTATAGGCTGCGACAAGTGAAATATCTGCATGAAAAGGTTCAAGCTGTACGAGATTTTAAAAGCATCCTCGCGCTACACTACAGAGGCATTTTCTGCCAAGAGACATCTTTGGAGAAACCACAGCAGTTTCTTTCAATGGCGCTCTGCGCATGTCGAGGTGCAACTCCCTGCATCAGGCCTGAAGGAGGAAAACACGTGCAAGTCATCAGCGGAGTGAGGCAAGTCGCCATCGGGGCGCTCTGTGGGCTTCCGGTAACACGTCACCGAGGTCCCCTGGTGGCGGCTCATAGAGTGCTCTACCCTCGTCGTGTGTGTACATGCAGGGCAAGGCGTGGCGTTGTATATCATATCTTGGAGTTGGTTGTCCTTTTAAGTGCCTTCGCAGTGTCTGCCATTGTTCATTTTACATCCGCATCTGGAGGAAGATTTCAATGCTCTATCTTGATTTTCTACGTGCATACTTAGCGCCATGTCTGTGTAGGCGCGTATATTTGGTCTGTTCGTTTCTAAGATCTTCACCCCCACCCCCGCGCGGTCTGCCTGTCGGTTTTCCACCTTATCAGTCCGTCAATAACCTGGCTTCCTTCATCCTTCCTTTCTTTCCGCATCATCCCCCATCCTCACTCTTATTCTCTGCCCTTCCCCATTCTCCCCCCCCCTCTTTCTCTCTCTCTCGCTGCCCCCCCCTCCTTTCTCTCTCTCTCTCTCTCTCTCTCTCTCTCTCTCTCTCTCTCTCTCTCTCTCTCTCCCT
>JAWQFJ010002488.1:124412-169412 GCA_034096865.1 Theodoxus fluviatilis | reverse complement strand
CGAAAGACAGGAAAAGCATTGTACGTGGATATGTTTGCAGACTCTCGAGCAGGGACTAGCAGACACATGGCTTCTCCTTCATTCACCAATTCCGTGATATGGCAAACGTTATCTATGACATACAGCATCCTCAAATTATGTACAGCATCTAAGGTAGCGCATTACGTATGTAGGAATGTTTAACTGCTACAAATTACTTATGACATGAATGAGCTCCTATTAGACAGCCGTCTCCAAGGAACATTGCAGGCAGCCTGCGCTGCTGCCGCTCATGCTGGAGGAAGCTTCTCGCATGGCAGGCATGCGTGTCTAAGACGCCCACAACCTGCAGAATTTCGGTCTGCAAGAAGGCATGGCTGTACCTTGACCCAGCAAGGCATGTCTGCTGTCTACCCACAGCTCCAGTTTCTTAACGGCTCTGCAATTTCCGTCTTGCCCGCTATCCATCCTACTGCATTAGGCTCCTATGCCCGGTATGCACACCCGTCTCCCATAACCCGGTCTGTGGAAGAAAAGCCGACAGGAGAAATAGGGAGACCCTTGTTGGCCGTTATCGGCAGGCGATCTGGGCGGTACCGACCACCTAACAAGCAGAGAGCAGACTGCACAAATATGAGGTGCTCCGTTTGGGGGTGTCCCGTGCATTGCTTCATTGATAAACCTGTACGGAAAAGCGGCAGGATTCCGAAACTCTACACCCATGCCATTGCCTCCAACTATTCTGGTCGCGCCCTGAGAGAATCACGCACCGAATCAAATGATGCGTATTCCATGGAATCTACACAGAGGCCTTACTTATTTGGTCTGCTCTCTCCTTCGCTGGTGCAGTAGGAACTGGCTGTGGCAGATTTTTCTCTACCTCATGATATCATCTTACCGGTTCTGCGTTGCTTGAGCTGTCACGTGCTGCAGAAAAACGTTCTTCACAACATTAAGTAAACTCTCATTCATTTACAGTCATGTTGGCAACCACTAAAATGTATCGTGATTATTTCTTCGTGAAATCTCAAGTACTTCCCACTGACAATTCAGTTCGCTGTTTCAACTATTTTCTATAGAAGCATAGCCGAAAATGCTTTTCGGCGTTTTCCAATCACCTACGTTTTCATATCGAGACCTAAAAGTTCCAATCAGGCCCAAAACTTGGCTCTTGAAACCTTTCCTGTCTCGTTATCCACAAGAACAGAGAGTTTCTTTCAGAATTGCGGTTCTTGTGAAGAGATGATCAACCCGATATCCCAAGAGGGCTGTTCGACTAATTGGCTTGGGTTCATTTCATCAGTGCGCTCATTTTTCTTCGCCATAGCTTCCAGACTCGCACTGAGCAGCGACATTTTGTAGGTCAATAGGCGAACGTCAGCTTGAAGCAAGTTTTCGCACAAACCGTTTCATGTGCAGATAGGGGCGAGAAGAACTTCCGTATTGTTCTTGAGCGTTTTGGGGGGAAAAGTGTTTGTTGTACAGAAGAGAGGCACTTCGTGACTACGATAACGCACAGCACGCAAGAGACGGGGCCGGTGCGATGGCTCTTTGGTCTTCCCCAATTCATTTTCAAGCCGAAAAGCAAACAGTCGGAAGCGCATGGTAACAAAATGAAGTGCCTGACTGCCTGACTTGACAACAGCTGCTTTAGACCTTTGCTGCGGTGTCAGCTTCAATGCTGATACCGAGTTTGAAGCGGAAACACGATACCCTTTTGCTACGTTAAAATATTTTCCCCTCTTTGTTGCTTTTTTCATCTTTTTTTTTTCAACGGCACTCTGTCGTTTGGACTGACCCTTTTTTGCACGCCGTTACGTTAAATAATGATTATCCTCTCAGTGATACTGCTGTTCCTACTGCTGCTGTTGCCATATTGACCTTAGTCGTAAAATGTTTAATACATGGTGTATCTCTTCTTTGTGAAGATTGAGTTCATACTTTAACTGCAAACATTGACAAACTCATAAAATGTCATCCTTTTATGAATTTCAATGTCAATGAATTTCCTCTTGGCTACATAAAATGCATCTAAAGGATGTTTTATATGTGTCCATAAATCACTTTCGAGTAAGGCTTTCCGCTTTTACGTCTCAAAAGCACCGATCAGACATAACTCACGCTGCTCGGCCTGTTTGTGATTCCTACTTTACTCAACAGTAAAAGCTTCAAGAGATACGAGCGTACTTGGAAATCATTTCAACAGGGACAGCATTTAGATTTCTTTCTTCCCCACCCATCCCGCCCTCCCCCTACTCTTTTTGTTGTTGTTCAAGCGCTCGCCCTCTTCAACCAGTCGGAACTCAGTTTTTAAAAGTTTCAAGAGATACTTTGAAACCGTTTCAACAAGAAAAGCATTGAAAGTTTTTTTCTCCGATCAAGTGCTGAATCTCTCCAACCATCCTGAAGTCGATGGAGCGGCGACATGCGAGGCAGGGTTTTCCCCTAGCGTCAAGCTGTGCCAGCAACCACTGTTCCGCGTCTCCCACGACCCACACAGAGCTCGGAGACTGCGGCATGCAGACGAATTGACGCTAAATCCCTTAAAGGTTTAATTTATTGATGGCGCCATCATTGTTGAACAGTTCGACAATAGGCTGATCAATCACAAAATGTCATTCCCAAACATCTTGTGTGCATGTCGGGGGGAAAAAACGTTTATCTAGCGGCGTCTGTGAGGCCCCCGTTCTTGTATGTGGCGCGGGCCGATCAGGCTGAAGTGAAGGGGGAAACGGAGACATGTGTGTACACAGCACACTTCCCCGTGTCAGCCACTCCCATTTCAAACCCGCAAGCCGCTACAATGGCACAACTGTCGAGGAGAAATTCAAGAGAGGGCCATTTATTGAATTTTAGACCCGATTATTGTCGCAGTAAAAAGGATCCAACTCGACTTTAAAGGCTCTGACATCGACATGCGACACACCGTACGACAAGGCGGAGGTGGTGGGAACGCCAAGCCTCGCCAAGAGCGCCGGTCTCAGACCAAGTTTCTGCCTTTTGTGGACACAGTCGCACAACCTGCCTTTGTTACGTGACGCAACCTAAGTACATCCCCACCCACAGTGGTCCCTCGATAACATCCCCACCACCACCACCACGCCTTGGCACAGCCGCACAGTCAGTGCTGTATCATAAACTAGGAGAGGGTATTGGAGAAGAAGCCCGATGGGCTGGTCCATTCTTATACGCTTGTGGTTTACTGCAGCCACAGTTTGAAGACAACACGTCAGACTATTATTGCGCACCATTCTATAGCGTTTCGCCGCGTTTTACAGCTATGTCGCTTTTCACGGTAACAACTATGGATCGATCCCAGTCAACGACTGGCCTGATTTCAAACGGTTTTTTTTAAAGCATTTAATAAGGTAAATTGTATTTGTATATCTTATCTACGCGTGTGCGCACGCACGCACACACGCACGCACGCACGCACGTACACACACACACACACACACACACACCATGTACGAATCAGGGATCAGATTTACACTTCCAGTATGCATGTCGAACCAGTCAAGCGACAAACAATTTTGATTCACACGATTTTGTAAATTACTTATACACTACACTGTTGTCTTCATAGACAAGGCTTATTCCACATAATGTGCTATTCAGAGAGCCAAACAGTCATGATGGTACATGATTTGATCCATTGCATAACTCCCTAGAGCTGTTCTTTGGAAACTAACGCCCGCTTTTCATAAAGTCGCTACATTTTGCCAGCACTCTGCTCTTCAACAAAATCCCAGCGACGTGAATAAATCCAGTATCTTCTACATTCTTTTGCTGATGCCTCATTTTTATTAACTCGACACCGTGGCACTGACTGAGGACCTGGATTTTGTCTTTAAGAGACGGATAGAATATCAAAGTCTCTCGCACATCAAGCATAAAACCAACACTGCGACGTTTCATACCAGACGACTTTTGAGATCACAGCGAACGCCGTCAGCCTGATCTGTGGTAAACGGAACCTCTGGACGCCATTTTTCAAGATGGCGACCGAGGTCTTTGAAGAAGGACCCTCTGCCCGCATCCTTTCCTTCCTTCCTTGTGTGTGTCTGGGACCACACAGGTTGACAGATCTGGGCTCCGGGCATTTCCACAACGACACGTGGCGAGAGCTGCAACACTGCCTCGCTCTCACAGACCCCGGATCAGCGGTTGTTGTCCGTGTAGGCGTTAGATTATAACCTTTGGACTTTGTAACTCGCATTTATTCCCCTTTCAAAATCCGTTATTAGCAAATTCGGAGCATTAAACAGTTAAATGGAAATCTAGCTGAGTGGATTTCAGAACTCATACATTGAAAGCAATCAAATAGCCTTCTGCAAATAGTGCTCGCTCCGTTTTGAAGATGCATATTTTATAAACAAGTTAGGGTCCAAAAAGTAACAAAACATAAGCTATTCATACCGTCTACCTTCCCTGTTTCATGATTAACAGCCCACATGATATCATCATCATCATCATCATCATCATCATCATCATAATCATCATCATCATCATCATCACCACCATCCTCCTCCTCCTCCTCATCATCATCATCATCATTTTGCTGTTTACATGCATACAAGCGTGCTGTCGCGGTGACTGAACCACTACTAGCTATTTGCACGCAAGGTTTGCAATGCAGACATCACAATCACAACAACCACGAGTTCCCGACAACTGCTCCAACGGTCGTTCTGGATTTTGTTTTTTCTTCAACATAAAAGAGTTTATGTAAAAACAACTGAGTCAACCAGGCAACAGATTTCCTAGTAAGTATCGTGAGCCATATTGTGGCTGCAAATACGACAAAAATAAGAGGTTTCAGTCCACAGGTGGACTTCAGACCATCGAGTAGCCAGTCCCGCCTGGAGCTCTGTCTGCGGAGGTGTGGTGAGGCTCGGGCAGGGATTAGCAATCAATCTGACACACAGCAAGGGGCGGGAGAGCTGGGCGGAGACGACAAGTTGGACGCATCAGCCTGAGCCTTTTATCCGTCCCCGGGGCGATGCAGGGATGAAAGCGGCCCAAAAACCAGCGCAAGCGGGGCGCAATGCGGGTGGGGGTATCGCTACCCGGGGTGCGTGAGCATCTTTTGTGGCGTTCCGGTTTGGGCAGGCTTCTCGGGTGTCCGGCCACGCACCCCTCCATTGACTCCACCCGCCATCCTCTCATCAGGCACTTCAGTTCTGACCGCCGTCCCCGCCCTCCTCCAACCAACTGTACCTCACCCGACCTCTCTCCACCCCACCCGACTCCTGTCAGTTCCACCCTGCCTTTTCCCACCCCATCTGCTTGTCGCACCCTGTGAACCTCTCACTACCCGTTAATCCTTTCACCTACCCGTCGCTGCGCATATAAAAAACAATCTGAAACAGAGTGACATCCATCTTGTTCTCTAATTTTGTGGCAGTATAGAGATTCCAACTCTCGTACATCTGAACCATACAATTATTTATTTGCCACTGTCATGAACGTTCAAAAGCAGCATGTTGTAGTCACATCTCCTTATCTTGGTCAAACTCTCTTCATATTTCCTCTCGAGTAAGCATAAGATGCAAGCATATTTGAAATACAATTTCTCTTCGCTATTAATTCGTTATATCTCATTCTCCCCGCCTGTCTGATTTAGCAATTTACTTCTATTTAAAGGATTTTAGGTACTGAAAATCGCATGAAAGACTGTTACATGTCTTGACAGTTGAAGAAAACTCACAGATAAAAGCCACGCATGCGTCTTTCCCAATTCTAATCAGGGTCTGTCATCTGGAAGACTGACGTTTGAGTGAGAGACGAATCAGCGAAAGCTTTTGAAGTCCGCACTGAGATGCACTGGGTACAGACAACCTCTGACTCAGTGTCCAGTATTGTCAATGGCACCATGGAAATGACGAATAGCTCATTTCTGCAGGTAGACATCTCCTTGTGGGTTGGGGGGTTAAAAGAATAGACCCACCGTGTCTCCCTGCACGATTCTTAAGAGGCAAATAAATAGGGACATCGTGACTTGAATTGAGCTTACTTCGAACTTCTCCAGTGATTATCGTACTTAATGGCCTGGCCTACAGCGGCTCATAGGCCGTAAAAGTCCATCCATCTGCGGGTATGCTAACGTTCCTGCAGCAATGTAAACTATTATCATCATCATTTTTAGGTTCACAAATCTGCTTAAAAGAAAAAAAAGTATTTACGTTTTGCAGACACATAAAAAGGATATCCATTCTATCAAACAGCAGGACTGTTCACAAGACAGACCTTATTTTGCACGGGAAAATTTTATGTCCTTGACAAAGTCACAGGGGCTCTCAAAGCATTATTCCAAAAATAAACTCCTGTTTATCTCATTCTCAGCTCTGCCATGAAACCTTCATGTTTAATCTGCAAACAGTTTTACTGGCATCTTCTAAGTACTATCTACGTGATATATATAGTAGAACGTACCGATAATGATGCTTCATACCTCTTTAATGTCTTTTCACGACGGGGCATGCTTCCAGTAACGGGTACATGCAAAGCAGTGCATGCCTGAAAGTGAGAGGTACTTTTCAAAAGAACAGATAACGCTGTCTGGAAATGTTAGCAACAAAAGCTCTGTCTTCATGCAATCTTAGCAAGAATGCATGCATGTCCATGCAAATTGTTCCTGAACATAGACGAATCCAATAGAACAGAATCTGCAGAGTGCATTATATGCATCGGGTATGAATCAGCTCGACTCCTCCCGACACTCCACCCCCATATCTGTCCACGCCGGCAGACTTGATTGAGGAGTCGAGTTACACACACGTAACTGCCGGCCAGGACAGCCACAGCACACAAAGGCACAGAGAAAGCGACCATAAGATGCACGTGCTACGCGAGAAAGGTGGCAACTGACGCAAACAGGCGTTCGGACCTGGTTTCTCACCTCCCCTCCCCTCCTTTTCCCCTGCAGCTCCTCCCCACTCTCGAGGAAGACCGAGTCGTGTCGAGTCTCTGAATGTCTGTCGTAGGTCAACAGAGCTGCTTCAATGGAGACCAAACATTGCTGGAGGCAATACTCCGGGGCGGAACGTGAGCAGTTCATTGTGAAAGGTTTCTGGACACACATCGCTCTGTCACTACTTTCCAGCTCTATCTTGTGCGAACGCCGCATCCCCAACTCTCCCATTGGGATGTTTTCAAAAGTAGCTGTTTGGTCTGTACTGCTGCCATAGCAATCACACCAAAATTGCGTCAATGCAGGGGTTGTGCGGTGTTGCAGGCTTTTCACCAAACAAGCAAAGCCAGAGAAAAGAAGAGATGAACCCAGAAACGACATTGCGTCTTTTCCGACCGTCGCACGCTGAACTCTCCCATTTTACATGTTTTCAAAAGCCTTGTTTGGTTTTCTCTGATACTGTGGCTACCATATTAAACTGGCGGCATTGCAGAGGATGCCTACTCCTTACAGCGTTTCGCCAAACAAGCAAAGTCCACACGAAAAAGAGCTAGCCGCCAAAGTGAAACATTTCTGTGAAGAGCAAAATTCCAACTCACCGGATAACCTACTTGTTCTAAGGCCCTCTTGACTGGAAACACTGTAGAAACAAACTATCTAATAGAGCGAGCCGCAGTGTGGCGAGGAAGGCATTTGTGAGAGCTTTGACAAATGGACATCGCAAGCGTGAAAAGAAAACACTTCTTCATTTTCGCAGCAGGCACGACATGAAAGCAGTGCAGCCGACCTGATTTATACTCGTACAAAAAGATGTCAACTGACCCTACCAGTTCTGCAATCAGGTCAGAAAAAGACCTACATTGATGCATTGTTGCAGGCAGAAAAAAGCGGAGGGTATAAGGCGGGGAAATTGGTATGGGCAGCTGAAATGGAGAGCTGAAGGTTCGGGGATATTGAAACATGAGCGGCGAGAGTATAATTATTTGCAACAAGTGAACTGGGTTATGGTAGGGTGGACAAGGGGATACAAGAAGCAATGGTGAGGGGAGGGGAGGTGGGCTGGGTGTAGGAAAACATGTGTAGGGGCAGGGGAGTGGGGGCTGAGGTGGGGTGGGGGTAAAGAGGGGAGGGGGAGACAGGCAGGACGCCATGTCTTGAGGCGACCCTCGGACCAGGAAACATTCCCCGCATTCCTGGAGAGGCGTGACACCATCCCCGCCTGCATCCATCAGCCCTGGGGAGGGGACGTGCTGCACTGACTGCAGGCCTGACCCCCAGGCTTGGCTTTTCCTACCCCGAGTCTCGCCCCGACTCTTCCCACTTGGCTGTAGCGGGCATTCAGAGGAGCACCTCGCCCAGGAGAACAACTGGGTACCCGTCAGGGCAACGAAGCACTCTAGATAGATCAATCAATGATTCGGTCGTGAAACAGCGCCGGCTAGAATTCTTCCCAGAAAATCCAGATGATGCTGGTACTCTGATAGACTGGAACATTTCTCCTGAAAGTTCCTAGCCGCGTAGGAATTATATGTGTACCAAGGAGTGAGTTTTTGTGTCTTCAAACTGTTTCTTCCTTCCTTCATAACAGAAGAACGTAAAAGGTATTGATGACAAATGCATTTGATTGCTCAAGAAAGATAAATGGCTCAGGACAGAATAAGTGCACTGAATAATAGACTTTGTTAATCTAATAAAGACAAAAAATCCAGCAGACGTTCCTCTCCACGCCAATAACATACGCTAAAGTCATCAGCTGGTAAAATCGTCAGTGTCAGCAGGAAGTCCTATGGAAAAGCCATTCTACGGCGATTTGTTTTCTGTATCCCCCCCGCAAAGCCGACACTTCCTTACAAGGATTGCTTTTGGCAGCAGCCGATGCAGACAGCTTGTGAATCATTCCAAAGACGCGAGAAGTACACATGGAAAGTATTCGCCAACGTGCATTCGTCTTTCACAACTGCCCGAATGCAGAGTCGTTACTCTCGCTGATACAGTGACGTCACAAAAACAGACCGTTAGGAGACGGCAAACCACGCTCCGACGACGCATCGCATTGCGAACCTTCTGTGTGCGCTCTGTGAAGAAGTGCTGAACGCCCACGGTGAGTCCTGACCAATGAGCTATATGATACTACACTTCAGTGGCCCTGACGCACACTCACGAAAGTAATGGCAGGGACAGACGCCGCTTTTTGAAGGCCGCGAGAAAATGCAGGAAATTCACAGCAGAAAAGTTTCACTCGTCGGCAGGTAAAAATATTAGGTCGGGCAAGGGTGATTTCAACTTGTGAAAAGACCTATCGTTTGTTTCCGGCAGACCATCTCGTGCGGGGAGTTACGCCCGGCACGAAACTCTGTAACACTGCCGATACTGCTGGTTAAAGATGAAAAAAATTTGGGGGGAGGGGGGGAGAGGGGGGAGGAGGGGAGAGGGGGAAGGGGGGGGGGGGGGGGGAGGAGTAAGAATGAGGCGGGAGGAGGCACAGGAGAAGCACTAGTCTCGGCACGAATATGACGTGCAACAACGCAGCATAAGGAGTAGAAACTGGAAATAGGAGCAGGAACAAGCGCATCCCGGGTCAGACTCAAAGGGAGCAAATGAGGCAGCAAAAAGGAACACGAGGAAGAGAAGAAGGAGGAAGAGAGAAGCAGGAGTACAACAGCGAAAAGCAGGACCAAGTTGAGTATGAGCAAAATCAGGAGGATGAGGACGAGGACGAGATCAAGAAGGAGGTAAGCAAGAAGAATGGGAGGGGAGGGGCACGAGCAGATGGAGCAGACGAGCAGGGGAGAAAACTGGCTGGTGGTAGAAGAAACGAAGGGAACAGGACGAAAACAATGAAACACAAAAAGATAAAGAGGGAAAAAGGACAGGAGGGGCATAGGTAGAAGAAGGATCATCACCCCTACGTATTTATCCCATGAAATGATCTGAAACTAACGCAACCGTTTTAATCACATCTGCCTCCTTTGTCGACCGCAGCTATTGCACCCAGGGGACCATCAATGATCATTGTTCTCTAACTCTTCGAAGAAGGTGTGCGAGCGTGCAAGAGTCGTAGGGCCTTTTTCCTCTGCCCAAGAGATGAGCAATCTGTCGCTATCATGGCAATCAAACAATCCCTAGAGCCTTTGACTTCCTGCGTGATTCTTGTCCAAAACAAAGCATGAAATCGTTCGAAAACAAAAGTCTTTGATCAAAGGGATCCCGTGTGGGGTCCGCACTCATGCGTTTTTCATCGGTCGCTAATGGGTTTAATGCCGTGTCGGCAACTATAGAATTCTCTTCTGCACTCGTTGTTCTTCACTTCGTCATCATCCGGTCGCCTGGCGGTGCGATTATGAGGAAGCTGAGAGGGTTCACGACTTCCACGGCCCAGATGTTGCTCATCAATTCTTCCCCCTTGTAGCTCTTGTTTCGGGGAGTCTCCCCGGGTCTCCACCAGCTACCCAGACTCCATCATGCCCCACTCCAAACCTAATCCTCTCCCTAACTCCCCGACGTGTCCCTACATTGTGTTGCTAGAGAGGACTCGTGGGTGTACCTCGTCAGACCCCCGTGTCCGCCAGATGGGATCTCCACTTCACGCCTCCCCATGCCTATTGTGTTGCAGCGGTAATCTGGACAAGTATCCCTCCCTGTCGGCGCCATTGTTTGTGAAGGCCTGAAACACTTTGTCACTTCCTCAGTCAGCCGCTTGAGGAAAATCCCCTGGCTTCCTCCAGAAACAAGGCTGCCCAGAGCTCCAGCTCCCCACCGATGCTCCTAGAGAGCCTGGGAGTAATAGGATTTTGTTGACCCTCCGCAACTGCTTTCTCAAGTGGTGATTCATATGGTGCTGACGTGAACGGATGATGAGAAATCTGCGCGAAAGTGCGTATTACCGGCACAACGAAGTACAGCAATTAATCTTCTACTAATCACGCTTCTTGTAAGTCGCCAAAACCATTAGCACGCGAGTCTTGCCCAGGATGATGAAGAGTGAAGACTAGGAGTGACAGAGTCGTATGAGGGTGATTGATGATGGAATAAAAAAAGGTTGAAGATCTGCCAGTCATTTATGATGAAAAGGGCATTTTCTTCCCAGGCCAGGATTATAAATGGCTATAGACGGAATGTGACAACTTGCAGGCTACTGGTGTAGCATACGTAATAGAATTATCGTTGATGGATTGGGAACCTCACCTCGCGAGGAGAAGCTGGAGTTGAGGATAGACCGGCTCCAGCTGTCTCTAGATTCAGATTACCAGTGGTCAATGATAGACTCTGCGATTTTTCATTGCAATGTCAACGTTCTGTCAGTTTCATCTGATCACATGATTACATCGGCAAAGTGCTCGTACCCTGTCTTGATAAGTTTATCGGTTAGTTCTCTCTGCTTTGACTTTTAAAAAGTTCGTAAATTGATATTTCTTTCGATTAAGTAACATCTGCATGTGTTCAACCAAAACACAATAGACACCTCACACACTACTTTCATGAAAGTAAAAGTCTCGGGAAGCGTTCCGGGATTGCTGTTGTGCACATGTACAATAACTGAGCATAAGGACACCTCCTAGGGCAAATAATCGCGAACATAAACCAAGATCACACGATCAAACCACTAAAATAACTGATACAACAGATTGATCGACCAAACTTATCTTGTAAACATTCTTATCGAAGGCTAAACAGTCTACCAAGCTACGACTCAAGCAATTATTTCCCAACACTCTGTCGGTTCAACTCATCATCCCTGAACCATTTCAAGTTTTTCACGACTTCCTTTAATTCTAGCCTGAGGTGAAATCTCTATGGCACGAATCGAAAAGAAAGAGCGTACTCTGTCCGGACTGGTGGTCAGTTTATTAAAAAAAACTTCCCCCCTCGGTCTCTTGACATCCCTTGCATCCCCCCTGCCAGCTGGTTGCAGGGTGCGAAAAAGCTAAAAACACCGTGCTCACGTGCGACACGTGCTGATGACGGCACTGTCAGCACGTCTGGCCGGGTGGCTACGGCGCGCTTCGTGCAGTGCGTGCTGGTTGTTAGGGACGCTTGGCCGTTGCCATCTGCTGAAGTCATCTTCTCCCGAAGCACTGCCAGCCGTCAGCTAGAGAGATGTTCCTGGAGATCTCTTTGGAGATGTGGAACGCTTTATGGGTAAAGATCCTCTAAAATAGGCGTGCATGAATGACTGTATGAACAGTGATGCTTTATGGGTAAAGATCCTCTAAAACAGGCGTGCATGAATGACTGTATGAACAGTGATGCTTTATGGGTAAAGATCCTCTAAAATAGGCGTGCATGAATGACTGTATGAACAGTGATGCTTTGTGAAGAGGTAGCGTCTTTGCCGTGTCGGTCGTTTTCTCCGGTTTTATGATCATTTCACTGAAAATAGCAGATGCGATTTTCTCACCCCTTCCCCCATATTTTTTACTTCTCTCTCTCTCTCTCTCTCTCTCTCTCTCTCTCTCTCTCTCTCTCTCTCGCTCGCTCGCTCGCTCTCTCTCTCTTTCAACACTTCCCGAGAAAAGTGGCGTTGTATTATGAAGGAGAAAGAATGGTGTAGATATTGATATTTGACTATCCGCTCTTTTTAATGAGAAGCATCTGAACAAGTCGTTTGTCATTTCATAGGTTTCCGTACCAGTGATACAGTAGGTTCATGGAAGGAAAAAGGTTGATGCAATTTTCTAATTATCATTAATAACCATAAACCGTCGAGAAATCTGGATTACTCTGCAAAGTAACCATCATGCCAGCAGGGGCACGTCTGACAGGCCGCAGAAAGTCTTGGACGAGGAATCAAGTACTGAATATGCATCACGCCGATGACGTCAGAGGGTCTGAACTCCTCATAAATCGCCTTTAACGAAGTTAGAAGTTTGGGCGTCTGCAAAACTCATCATAGCTCTGCTTTTCCTATAGTCGTCACGTTCATAAACCCCTGCCAAGGTCATCTCGCATGGGTCGTCATGACCTTCAAAAACCAACACCTCCCTCAACGCCCCCATCTTCCTGTCTGCGCTTTGTTCGTCTAAGGCGACATAGGCAGCAGTCTGCGAAACTACAAAAAATTTCCAAAGAGGCATTGCAGCATCTGGAACTTTAAAACTGACTTCAACTTCTTCTCATGTGAGCGTTCTACTGCACATCATTCCCACTTCCCACGGCTGTGCCAGTGCCGAGTGCGAGAGCGAACGCCCTGAAGTCACACGCTTCTGGAGCCTATGTTATCATCTCGGAACAAGATGCACAGCTACATGGGCATGATGCAGGTTGAAAAAACAATTTCCGCTCAGCTTGAAGAAGCACACTCCCACCTGGCAAGTCGTTAATCATTGATAATCATTAGCAACAGATCTTCATGATCTGCCTAAAGTTTCGTTTCGAGGAGAAGACCTAATCCTCAGAAAAGAACGGATCCCAGATTGGCAAATTTACGTAGCAATGCAGCTAAGCGTGTGTAAGAGAAATGTGCACATAGGATTCATTAGTTGACGTGACGCAGCTGGACAAAACCCAACATTACCCTCTTTAAGGGTACTTCATCCGAATCCTTCGCTAATTGAAACAGGAAGAGGGGTCGCATGTTTAGACAACATTTATAAGGGGGGAAAAAGATGGTCATTCACCAAAAAAACACGATGCAAAACGTTTTTGGGGTTCAAAACTTTTTGTGTGCAAAGTTCCCCTACAAACTGCTGAACTTCTTACAGAGCGTCTACGACAGCGAGATTTTCTGAGCGAGAACCGCGTCAAGGCAAACGCAATGAGGGAAAAACCGACATTCAAAACAAACCCAAGGGACCCGGGGGAGCCCTGGAGGACAGGAGCAGAGCTAACAATCACCAAATCTGCCCTGCCGGCAACCGCGTCCGGAACTCCAGCTAAGGGCCCAGAGCTCCATGAAGACAAATTGCGATGAAACACAAACAAGAAGCGAGCTCCAGGTGCAATCGGCAAGCTCGTCTTCCTCATCAGTGTCACAGCCGTAAGTCTGTTTACGTCCGATAAACCTCGCCAACGGCAAAACATGGTCGAGAAAAGACCATCTAGCAAAGATTGGAACTGCAGAGCAAGGCCTAGAAAAATATTAGCTACTGGGGCCTTGCTGACGCTACGGTAGAGGTGGGAAGATGGGAGCGATAGAGCGGCGGCGGGGGTGATGGAAGAAGGAGCCAAAAACGACGGGGTGTGAATGAGAATGAAAAACTACCTTTCGTCATTGAGAACAAAGATTTTGGCGGGGAACCTGAATATACATGAGTTGTAGCAGCGTTCCTACGCACACGTGTACGATCCTTTGAACTGTCAGTCACTAAGAATTGCTGTTCGCGTTAGTGAGATGGATATCTCTGGCTAGATATATCACTTTTAAGCCAATGTAGCGATCAAGATTACATCTGCCATGATGCGTTTAACTACTAAAATAACATTCATCCAGGTACTGTATAACTCCTTAGGAGACCGCCCTGGGTTCACCAAGTACTCCGAAATGACCTGAACGCGGGGAGGAATGATCACTTCTCGACTGAAATTAGCTAGGGAATGGAAGTGTGTGTACCTGCTGCATACGATCAGGCCTTCAATGCTCATGCCACACGCCCTCAATTTGGACCCCACGTCAGAGAGAAACCGACGCAGTGTCCGAGAGTGCCCTGCATAAACACGCCCATAATCCAAGACGTGCCTCGATGTTTCAAGTGCGCTGTTGACCCTCGAGTCCTTGGCTATTGGAACTTGGGGTACAAACGCTTCTCCCCTTCAAAGTAAGCTGGACTGCGTAGCTACGCAAACACGCCAGTTCCCATAAGACCGTTTCACATTCTTTGACAGATAAATGGCTGGTAGAGGCAGACGGCCATGGACAGAGGATTCTGCCCGAACAGACGTCTGCACGCAGCCACTCGTTCTCCTCTGCCAGCACTTGATCGTGTATTTCTCGCGCAAGAGGCGGCGGTAAGTGAAACATTAAGAGTACATGCGATCCGTCTTCACACAGACTCGCATGGCCATCGGGAGACTAGCAACGCGGCTCTGGGCAGACCAGACAGGGTCTTTCCTTTCAGCAGTCACGAACCTCCTCCATGTGTAGGCGTCCTGAAGCTGACTGTAATCCACGAAAACCTCGCAGCTCTAAGGGAAGTTATTCACAGTTCACCAAGGTCTATTAGTTCAAGCATCTTCCTCATCCAGAGTATCTAAATAAACCCAGAGTCTAGGGTAACACACAAGATGTCTGCGGGATGCCAAAGGTACGTTAACGGTGAATAGCGCTATTGTTCCTAGATTTTTTGCAGCTTTCCAACACAACACCTTAGAGTGGAGCCAGAGCAGTCTTCGCAAATGAGTTTTGCAGGAACACTCCCTGCGCAGATGCGGGGTTCCCGCTTATCTCTAATCACGAGACGAAACTTTTTATGTATCTGAACGCATGTTTACTGCCTCAACAAAAACACAGCATTCGTACGAGTCCGTGCAGCATTAGAGTCGAACTTTTGTGAAAAGGAAGATCTCTACAGTGCTGTCTGCAAGCGGTTAATCAAATCTTGTGTTGAAGAAGAAGAAGAAAAAGAAGAAGGAGGAGGAGGAGGAGGAGGAGGAGGAGGAGGAGGAGGAGGAGGAGGAGGAGGAGGAGGAGGAGGAGGAGGAGGACGAGGGAGGAGGAGGGGGGAGGAGGGGGGAGGAGGGGGGAGAAGGGGGGAGAAGGGGGGAGAAGGAGGGAGAAGGAGGGAGAAGAAGAAGAAGAAGAAGAAGAACAAGAAGAAGAACAAGAAGAAGAACAAGAAGAACAAGAAGAAGAACAAGAAGAAGAACAAGCAGAAGAAGAAGAAGAAGAAGAAGAAGAAGAAGAAGAAGAAGAAGAAGAAGAAGAAGAAGAAGAAGAAGAAGAAGAAGAAGAAGAAGAAGAGTACCTTTAATAACGACCGACAAAAACGTCCAATTAGCGGTACTCTTCAACTCTGTGAGCATTAGCATTGCTTCGACGATTGCGGGTGTGACAACATTACAGTACATTTTCTTCTATTTACGTGTAAAAAGGGATCGTGTTCTCACCGTTGGCTTGTGATTGCGATGTAATCCAAGTGTGCCAGGGCACAACCTGGAGGGTTTGATGCTTTGAAGTATCTAAGTATCGTCGCCCCAACAAACCAATGACGCCATTCAAATACAATGAAGGCCAGTAGTTGACTCTTATTCCTCACGATAAATAAAATTACACAGTACGTTCTCACGAAAGAGCGTACCGGAGCTCCATAATCTACTTCTAGGAGCAACTACATTTCTGAGACGACCCCTGCAGATAAAAAGGGGCGCTGTCAGCAGCTGGAGTGGCACGGCGGCGACGCAGTGTTTGAGGAACATGACTGCCAACCTGGACATGGGAAACCATGGGGGACCGCCGCAGTGCACGTGGACCCCCCTGTTTCCTCGGTCCCTCCCTTGGTCCTCCAGCACCATCGTCTTTCAACTGCCCTCCCGTAACACCGCCACACACCCTTTGCCGTCTTTTCTCTTCCAGACCCCGACTAGCTCATACCCCCTTCCCGTCCCCCAACTCTCAAGAAAAGCTTTCCCGCCCATTTGCACGTGACAAGCTGGGACTGCTTGATTGTCCTACTGAAACAGCGGCTCGTCTTGCTGGAGACAAGCAAACGCAGCCAGCCGCATGAGTCTCAGCTGAGGGACCGGACGTCGGTGTGGCTTCTCAGTTTGTCGAGAGTCGCGTCCCATGGATACATCATGGCCGCGGTGTAGCAAGGGAGACAATGCAGGTTGACCTTGGCAAGCGCCCTTGGGGTGAACAACGGTTTTCCAGAAGACGCGCCAAAGCGAGCCGCCTTTGTGCGGAGGCGACGACGACGTCGAGACACGGAAAGTTTGCCAATGCTCTGGGGCAAAGTTGTCTGTCTGAATGGGCACGTGGTGTGAGGGACCGCGACAAATGAGAACCCA
This sequence comes from Theodoxus fluviatilis, assembly GCA_034096865.1. Lineage (NCBI taxonomy): Eukaryota > Metazoa > Mollusca > Gastropoda > Cycloneritida > Neritidae > Theodoxus > Theodoxus fluviatilis. Next base: position 152,578 of record JAWQFJ010002488.1, on the reverse strand, counting down.
GGCTCGAAGCCGCCGCCAGCTTGTTCCTTTGCGTAGATGGACTGCTGAAGACGACGAGGGTCGAGATCTTCCACGGAAGACCAGAAAAAAGAACACTCGGGTATCTGTGCTCCTCAGCAAATATTAGTTATTCATGTCAAGGGAAGCATTATATCGGCTTCGCAATCATGTATTTTAAGCAGGACTCAGGTTTAGTGTCGTGCCCGGTAAACATAAGGTTTTTGCTTGATTAGTCCGACATAATCGTTGATATAACAAAGGATTTTTTACAGTCCACAACTATGCACACTTCCGTTGACTTCAACATATAATGCAACGTAAAAATTCCTCATTATTTGCAATATATTTAATTGCTTATGTGATTATACATTATGAGTTCTGACACGAGCGCTCTTACAAAGGCGTCCCTGAGAGCGTTGAAGGAGCGAGAGTGCATTATGATGTGCGGACTGGTGTGGCCATTCTGCGCATACGGTCGCATGTGCGCGTGCTGATCGAGTGAGCGAGCGAGTGAGTGAGTGAGAGTTTGTGAACGAAGTGAAACAAACACGCGGGTAGGCGCGCGCGCGTGGCATGAAATGGGGGGGTCCGTCGATTTCGATTAAGATGAAAGTGGAGCTAAAGATGGAATCGCTGCTCACACACACATACACACAATTACACACACACACACACACACACACACACACACACACACACACACACACACAGAGACGTACATACAGACGTACACACAGAATCATCCTGACATGGAAGTAGACGGCGATGGGAAGGAAACCCCATCCAAATCAGGCGTCAGCAGAGGGAAAAACCTTGAACCTGTTCTGGAAGAACTAAAAAGCAATGGAGGCACGCGAAGGGGTTTTTCTCCAACGCCGCTCAAGCTGGCTGCGGTGAAGGCCCGAGGGGAAAGAAAGCTGGAGATTTTTTCCTGTTGAAAAGCCACGGAGTCCTTCATACGCTGGGGACAATCCAGGCATTGCATATCCCTCTAGCTCGAGAGAGTGCTTCCCCTTCCCGCACTGGGACATGCGGAAGGCATTCGGCAGTGGGGAAATCCTCGAGAAAACAATGGCGGCCTCATCACAGCGTTACTGCTTGCCGCTTCTCCCTCTCTCTCCAGGACGCAGTGGTGACGACTGTGGTCCCTACGAAAGAAAGGAGCCACAAGGACAAACAATCGCTCGCACCCCTGTGTTTCTGCGAATGGTTGTGAAGGCCGCTACGAGTGCCATGCCACCTGTCAGACATCTGAAGGAGTATTTGCGTGTTTCTATCACGCCAGATTGCGCAGGCAAATACAATTTGCCTCCGTGGCGGCTTCTCATGTAACATCACTCCGCAAAATACACAAGCGGCGGCCCAACCTTTTGAAGCAAAGTGCTAATGTTGGAGCATCTGGGCAGACGTAATGAAATACACATGTGTGTGCTATCAAGCCGGATTCTTCGCTTAAGTGCCTTCTTTCGTTGTTGTTGGGAATCCATTATGTATATTTGCCGTGGGAACGTACTGAATGTAGCAGTGTAACCTGCTATCACTGATCACAACAAACAGATGTCAGAGAGAATCGGAAGATGAAGTAACTTAGGAAGCTTTGATCACACGGCTTATGTAAAATATGTTTTGGGAGGAGAAACTCTATCGTGTAACATGCTTACGTAGACCTCGACTCAAACATGCGAAAAAGTCAGGTCCAATTGTGGCCTGACATGGATATTTTCATACTGCTTGGGAAGTTCACATCTTCAGCATTTTTGCAGACTGTTTACTTGTAGAACACTTATTGACGAATAAAACTAAACCAACAGGGCGGGAAAAAAACAACAACTTGAAAACGTCAGGCCAACACCGAACATCCCCTTGACCTCGTACCCTTAAGATTTTCCCTGACAACTGCATACCTCTGAAGTCCCTTCGGTGGCTCTGATTTCTCTACTCCACCATCGCGGCCTTGTCTGGGCGTGACACGTTGGGCCCCAGGACACCCCAAGGAGCACGTCCTTTCACTGGCAGCTGTTCTCTCGTGATGATCAAGTGCTGCGGAGGACAGCTGCTCTCCCTCGAGGGTTCCGGCTTCTCAAAGACACGTCTAGAATTCTTCAGGCGCCGCGGGAACGGTCCTACGTTGTCGTCCTTCACAGGAAGAACCCTAGACCTCGAGGTAAAGTCCCCATTCCTCTGAAACACGTTTTCCGCAACCTAATACCACCCACACACTTAGGCGAGGCAGGCGCAATCCGGTCGGTGTTTGTTGTGAGATATCCGCGATAAATATTTTTACATTTTGATTCCAATCATTTTTCAAGGATATCCATTTAGGAACGGACTTGGCAGGACGTGAATTTGTGGAGGAGTGAGAGCAGAGGAATAAAAACTGTAACCCCGTGTCAGCTATATTGCCACGCCTCACAGAGAAGTAGTGCTGTTTCGTTTCCGCCTTCGCAATCTAACTGATACCAGCTAAGAGCAAAGAGCTTGCAGATAATATAACTGGCTCGCTCCCAAATTGGAGACAAAGCCTTTCTTGTCCTGTTGTGTGAAAAAGAGAAAAGGTCGCGCGTTGAAGATAGAACAATTCACTCCAAAGACCCTTTTGGAATTCGCAAAATTTCAAGTTAATCGGATGACAAAGATAGCCAAAGACGTTCGAATCACGTGCCACCGATAAACTCTGGGAAGTTTACTTGAAAGAGGAGTAAAAAGAGGACGTTTTCAGGTTTCGAGATTTTGAAATAAAAGTCTCCCTCAATGAATGCTGGCATTGTGGCGCCTGTACAAGAATTGAAGTACCTTTGTGTTGTAAAGACGTAGCATCCGTGCTTCGTGAACAGTGGTTTTTCAAAATGTCGCTGGTTTAGTGTCGATAGACTAAAATCACCTCAGATCCACCCATTTACTGCTAGCAAGGAACTCTCAATTTCTCCCTCAGCTCACGTGCGTCCTCTATTAGCGCGCCTCATTCTAACACTTACTAATCTACTATAAATTTTAATTTGTAAACACACACACACACACACGCGCGCGCGCACACCGCTCTTTGCGATTCGGATTCATCAAGACGTCATCAGCAATTGTGTAATTACCATTTACTTTGATAAGACAATCAAACTTGGACAAAGCATTACCTTAATGTCGCTATACCGTTCAGCAAACAAACATATTCTTCAACAACTTCGTTCCAAAGCAAAAACATTTTAGACTTGATGCCGCCACAAGGCAGACGGTGATAGTAGACAAAAGAAATCGGCCGACCTGGGGGTGCTGCCGGGTCATCATGACTTTTGGCAAGGGGAGAGGCCAGTCTAAGAAGCAAACATGCAAGTCGTGACAGAGGCCTGGAGGCAAGGAGGCACACAGGGAGGAGGACGATGGAGGAAGGCAGACGAGGCAAGGAGGAGAGCAGGAGAAAACACGTCTCAGGAGGGAGAAGATCTGCATCAAGCCAGGCTGGAGCCCCGAGCCAAGATCACCACGGCACTGTTTGCACGCGCTCAGACCGATGCCAGGACGAAAGCCACGACTGCAGGTAGGAGAGTGTCCCGAAGACTGGCTGGCCTCCCTGGCTGCACGGCTTCCTGGCTTCCTGGCTCTCACGCACGGCAGTGCGTCCGTCCTCAGGCCAGGTCCTGGGCTGACAGTGACGCCCTTCCAGATGCCATGGCACTGAATGGACATTTACAGATAGCTTCCGAACGTCGTGAGTAGTACAGGCTTCTTTAACTTTGATTCGATCTTCTTCTTTTGACGGATAAACTGAACGCATTAGGAAACGTAGCAGTCTGAACTATGTTTGATGTTAAGCAAACCGATCCACAGCTACGAAATCTGTCACAAACGGACTATTCCAAAAGCCCATGCTTGATTCATTGTCATTCTAAATGCATACATATTGTGCAGCTGCAGCAAAGTGTGTTTCAAGTGTGACACCATTGCCTACAGTAAAAAAGTATATGGCACTGTTCAAATAATGTGCAAACTACTGCAATTTTGAGGTAGCTCCAAATACACCACAAAATCGATTACTTTTCGCGTGCGGACTACTAAGGAAGATTGAAAAATTCCGCAGATTGTACTTTAAACGCGTCCAAGTGACTGCATCCCCTTTTGAAGTGAAAGCCTGGTGTCACGGTGTTTTGAGCATTACGTGTGTAGACTACGAAGGACGAACAGAAGAAGAAGTGTAGGAGTAGCTGTGGTGTGCAGTGCTCCGCCACGGCTGTCATCGCGCACGAGTCAAGCAACGTTTTGTTTTTGCTCTGTTGCTTTGCAGGAAAGGACAGGAAACTAATGTTTACGTTGAGGCAGGATCTCTTTCAGCACCGTCGTATCGACACCTTATGATTAGTCCATTTTGCTACTTTGACACGATGCTGTATTGTAAAAAAGAACGCTGCCCATGAGAAATATATATTGCTTAGGTGCATTAACGACATTTTGTCAAATTTCCCTGCAGGGGCTCGAGGAATACACGACAGAACCCAAGGTTATAAGGTAATGTTAGAAACATACGAGAGCAAGAACGAAATTGTGCATAATGTGTTTAGGTTTCGGCTTTAGAACGTAGAAAATAGTTTCCTCTCGTCCATTCGCCCGGCCATGATGGAGAACCTTCAACCTTCAACTCTGACAAACTATCGCAGGCCTCTTCGCACTACGCATGACGGAGTGCCGTCGTTTCGTCGTTGAGGAAACAATTACTGTGTTACTGCTTGCCAAAAAGGGAACATCACACACGAATCTAAACTGACGGGGAGCAGTTCCTCCATCTGCACGTGAGCGCATTAATCCACACCAGCACTTTTCTGCTCTCCTCCAGTGTCTGCTATTCGCATTGACCTGATTCTGGAGGAGTTTGGTCTCTTTCCCTCCACACCAGGTGCCCATTGCATCACGGCTCAGTGGTGTCTGAGGTGAAGAGGTAGAGCTGGTCCGACGGAGAAGATTTAGCATTTCTTGATAACATGGCAGATTAGTAACCCATCATTTAAATTTTTCTACAGGCAAAACAGCAGTTGGCGATGCAACTGCATGTATTACCTTTGCATTTGAATGTCTGTGTCAGTGGCTCTCAGCAGTCACGAAATTACTTGTGAACGAAAATGTATAATTCATGTGAGCTACATCAACTCAAAATGACACATTTCGTACACTCATAAATCACATACTCGATGACTTGCATCTATTCAATTTTTCAGCGGTAAACTTTCTGCCTTATACTCATTTGCTATCTTCTTAGTACATTGATCAAATTTATTTCTCAGTACATGCATTCACTTGGAGACCTCCTTTACACATTTTCTGTAGAAGCACAAGTGTCCTCCAGCAGCAACCTCAAACTTGTGACCTAAAACCATGTGGAGACCTAAGCCCCAAATCCCTGTATATACACCGGGCGTCTTGCACTGGCTTGCTTCACCAGCACCGCTACCAAACTTCCATTCTTTACAGGGACTTATCTACGCGCTATCAGCCTGGCGAACAAACGAGCGCATGTTATCTGGCAGCTGTGGCTCGTTTATCTGCGTGGATGATCCCGTTTTTCCCCGTGACATGCCTGCCTCCTAGCAAGTCTCGAGGGGCTCCGGAGTCCTCCTGTTGGCCTGAACTCGGGGTTGACAAGGGCAGCTTCTATATGAGTATATGGCTTCATAATCACCTCACGGCAATAACATTTACGTCATTGTGTCTCCCTCGGGGACTCCATTCAACGCTTCGCCACTCGGGCGGGAGCACGCCCGCTAATAAAGGGTTTCATGGGGATGCCTTTTTTATTTGCGCATGTCCTCCAAGAGCTCTGTCACTGTCGCCATTTGCTTTTGGCGCGTAAGTGAGGAGAGCTGGGGCTGGAGTGGCGACAGGAAGCCGTCCTGTGAAGCGTATGGTCCTATGTCTCTCACGTGACTTTGAGATGACGACGCAAGTATTTGATGCCGCCAACTTAACGGGTCAAAACATTGCAACCACTGAACCGACAGGGTTTTGTCGTTGCTGAGGAGGAAAAAAAGTGAGAAAAGGCACGAAAAAGCGAGAAAATATGGTATAAAAAGACAGACTTCAAGTATGTGCACAAAACACGCATATGATTATTTGTGCAAAAGAATTTTGCGCTGTCCATATGCGAAAGAGAGGTAGAAGAAACCTGAGAGACAAAAAGCAGGGACAAAGACAGGAACAGAGACACAATAGAGACAGGTGTATATTTTAGCATGACTAGTTCTCGTCGGTTGTTTCGAGCCCTGCTGAAGCAGGTAAAACAATAAGATAATTATCAGCATAAATCCATCGTGATGTATGACATTGTCTGAACACCTGTCATAAGTCGATAAGATGTATTATCATCATTGCAAAGGGTTGTATGAAACTTTACAACTACATAAGAAAATCTTATCAGCAACTATAACTTTATATTTGTATGTGATACAAAAGAAAAAAACTCCTTTAAGGAAAAAACAGGTACATTAAGGCAAAGGAGACATTCAAAAGAACATACTTCTAAAGTGGTGCCAAAACTCAGACACAGTTAGCGAAGAAGACATCCACACATGAGGTAATCTCCACAAACAGCCCAGTGGTGAGATTATCTTTCTCCCGGTTCTTACCTGGACCCCTGCCATCTTAGTACTTAGTGTACCTGTTCATTCCGCGTAGCACCCTACTAGGACATGCACAAGATGGCCTGAAAGGAGGGGAGCACAGCTTGCTACTAAGTGGATAATGAGACCTTTTATCACAGAGCTCTAGGGAAGCGGAGGCCTGTCACAGAGGAGGCAACTTGTAGCAAGGCGGCAAGAGGAGAACAGGAAGCTATTACGACTGAACAACAACAAAAAAGAAAATGGGGATAAAAAGAGACGGAAAAGTTCTCACACTTGAGTCTCGATGTCGTCCACCACGCTTTGAGTGCGTCAAGCCAGGGACTTCTCGAAAAGTAAAGCGCGTGAAAAGCGGGCAATTCACTGCCTACACAATACACCTGTTATGTCAAAACTATTTCACCGCTGAAAAGATCTTGACGCCAAGTCACAGACGCCCTCTTGTTTTAAGGCAACCAGGTGGCAAAAAAGCGTTGAGGGGAGGAAAGTTTTGACAAGTAAAGAGCGCAAGCCAGAAAAAAGGACAGGCAAAAACACGGAGGTGTTGTTGAAGGGGGGAGTGGGGGAGTGAAGGAGGAAATGCTGGTGTGGGGGAGGAGGAGGAACAAAGCGAGGGATTAAGGGGGAAATAGTCAGGAAAAGGACACGGCACCAGTCAGAGTCGAAAACGGTACCTGGCGGAGAGGTGCAAAAATGACATTCTCACAGCAAAGAGGGGTCACCCGAGTGCAAGTTGAAGGACTTTGAGTCCATTTTGCACCTCAACAAAGGATACGTTTTCAGAGCCGTGTAACATGTCCCAGTGCATTGAAACATTGACGGGGGTAGGGGGTGAGGGGTAGGGGGTGGAATTAGGGGGTGGGGGTGAGGGGTGCTGGTGGGGTGGGTGAGGTGTGTGTGTGTGTGTGAAACACCGAGACTCAGATTACTGCGGCATCGTGCAATTGCACTCAATGACACTGAGTCTACGCCAATCAGAATTGCTCCGCCATGTGAAAGTGCCGCAAAAAAATTTTAAGGCTCTTTTGGAACATACGATTCACATACGCGTCTCGTAGGAAGAAAGGCTGACAAAATACCCAGGTAATTGTTCGATGAACATGTGATTGAGGTCGCTTTTGGTTGATTGAATATCTACTAAGTGCAGCAAAAGTGCCTTGCGTTTTATCTATAACAGCACAATTCTACACTACACGTCTGTAGAGAATATGACATCTTGAAATGATCAAGAATAACCAGGAAGGATGCAAGGTTGGTGATGCCTAAATTTTCATCGCAGCCTCGGAATCCAAAGATTGGTCAACATGCCATGAGACCATACTCTTGAACGTCTGTAATAGTCCTACAGTAATGCTGAATGAAACGTTACATCCTATCAGCCTTGGTAGGCTTTGTAAAGGCCATTGACTACAAGATCAACGCAGGTGGTAATAGTAAGAGTAAGTCAAGACTCGATTTGCCTACTTATTTGCCTTTTACTATTCGCTTAGGGAGGCGCGGTGGGACTTCTCTTAACCCCAGCCCACGTAGGCTTAGCCCCGTAAACAAACGCCGTCTGGCTCATCCAGTACAAGTAGACCTTTCCTCTTTTCAAGCAAGGCGAGGCAAGCGTCTAGCTAATGAGCGATGATTGCAGGCTTTCTCATAGTGTTTCTTCACATCGTCTAAGTAGTGCAAACGAAGCGATATTGATCATCACGCTCAATTACATCGCAACCAATTAGAGAGAGAGAGAGAGAGAGAGAGAGAGAGAGAGAGAGAGAGAGAGAGAGAGAGAGAGAGAGAGAAGGGAGGGAGGGAGGAAGGGGAGGGAGGGGAGGGAGGGAGGAAGGAAGGGAGGGTATTCCTTCGATAGCTTAATTGGAATTTTGAAAAGCATGTCCTCTCTTTACCTAGGCTATTCTCAGTGATAACGACATACATTTCCAAATATCTGTTCTGGCAAGACTATCTCTCGTTTCAGTTGGTCCGTTCCACCGCGATGACATCCACGGCAAGAAAACACCCAATGGTCAACGGATATCCCCTCATAAACTGACACCAAGCCAGAAGCAAAGGCATCAGCCTTACCCAGAGACAGACTCACAAAAAGGCAATTACTGCGTGTCAAACATCAGCTAATCAAAGCCCTGACAGCTGCGAGATAACATTATGGACGGACCCTCCTCCAACCCTCGTCCAGACACACAACTGCCAGGTCAGCTCGCTGGAAAGCAAGGTGAGAGGGTGTATCCTAACAGGGCGGATGTTCTGGAAATCCCTTCTTCATTTCGCAGGGAATATTTCGCTTGTTTGAAAAGGGAACGCGGGCGAGTGAATCAGCTGCTGCTGGGCGTAAACATCAACAGCTTCCTCCCACGCCTTCCCGCCTTCTTGTCAGGAGAGCCTAGTATCATTTACTTTCCCCTATGGCTATCGTCAGTCGACCTTGAAGCGGTCAGTCGTCCAGCATGCCAGCTCGACACCCTCAGCCACAGACAGGGTCAGGTGATAAGGTCGGCCTGCTCCCGATAGAGACCGCCCACATTCGTCCCAATGAGCCAGGGGCAAGTTGGATTGTTTGTCTGGCAAGAAAGAACTTGGTTGTTGTGGCAGGTTTGGTGTCGGTCCGGGCTTATCACCCTCGCAGGTTCAGGGGGTAGGATTTCCTCTTTGATAGCAAAAATCCTTCTTTTTTCTTTCTTGAATGTAACCTTCTTAGGGTAGATTTCAATTGATGGCATTCTGTTGGTGTTTCCTGGGTGAACGACTTAAGGAATTCGTTGAAACAAACGGCAGTATTACGGCAATGGTGTGGCCATGATAGCAACAATGACTTCAAGTATTGGTAGTTGTTTTCCAGCCGAATGAAAGTGGTTATTTCAGACTTCTAGTATGTGTAATGCCATAACTGTTCTGCTTCAAAGCGAATGCTTGATATCACAACATAGGCACCACAACTTCCGCTTTCTGTGGCACTTGCTAGGTTGGAATAATAACTTGATGGCCTTGAAAACGAGACACACACCCCCAAACAAATATGCCAGCACAGATGTATGCCTCAGCAGTAAACGTGCAATGAAGGAATACGTTTCATTTCGAGTAAAAACAACGCCAACCAAGACATCATAGTCTACAGGGCCAATGGGGGGAAATGGCAACAAAGCCCTTGGAAGAAATTCCAAAGAAATCAGTTCCCGCCGAGAATCTCTCTCTCTCTCTCTCTCTCTCTCTCTCTCTCTCTCTCTCTCTCTCTCTCTCTCTCTCTCCTTTGCTGGCTAGGCTCGCCAGGCGCGCGGCTCTGTCGTCGTTGCAAGGGTGATAGCAACGTCTCTCTCTCGATTATGTTCACTGATAGACATCGCTGGTCGCGCTGGGGTCGAGGAGTGGAAAGGGGACCTGTCAAGGCGTAGCTGCCTGCGAGGCGGATTAGGAACGCCATTTGTCTTGCATGGGGTCTTTTGACGACAAGCAGGTAGGCCTAGGGGTCGGTCATTTCCACGCCCGATCCAAGAAGAGATAAGGTAGAGATTTTTTTTCTTCTGTGAGTGACAAGGGTGGAGGTCGACACCCCTTCTTGCAATCTGTAGAGAACAGACACATGGTGTCTCTCGAGGAGTTGAAGCCCTGAGAGAGAGAGAGAGATAGAGAGAGAGAGAGAGAGAGAGAGAGAGAGAGAGAGAGAGAGAGAGAGAGAGAGAGACAGAGACAGAGAGAGAGAGAAACAGAGAGAGACAGAGACAGAGAGAGTCAGAGACAGAGATAGTCAGAGACAGAGAGAGGCAGGCAGGCAAGCAGACAGGCAGGCAGGCAGGCAGGCAGGCGGGCGGGCGGGCTGACGGCCGGCCGGCCGGACGGACGGGCGGACAGACAGACAGACAGACAGACGGACAGACAGACAGACATACAGACGGACAGACAGACAGACAGACAGACAGACAGACAGACAGACAGACAGACAGACAGACAGACAGACAGACAGACAGACGGATACACAGACACACACACAGGCACACAGTCACACAGGCACACATACATGATTTGTCCTAAGGGTGTTACGAGATGGAAGCAATCTCTGACAACATGTGTATATAGGAGACAGACGTCTCCACACAGTTAAGAATAATTTCCACATAAAACTGGAGGCCAGCCATAGCTGTTAGGCGGTAAAGAGTCTGTCAAGCCAGAGAAAATACATTTTCCTCACCTCTCCATAAAAGAGCACGCGAAAAAAGGAGCCGAGCGGTCCTCCATGATGGACAGACAAATTGCTCTGGATAGATGTTGCTCGGTAGAAACTAGAGCGGCCTCTGCATTGCCCTAAAAAATTAGGTTGTCCCGGAAGCTCTGTAGAATGCGCAACATTTCTTCAGCCGCCCATCTCCAGATGACGGACTTCTGCGCACTCACAACGGAGGGCACACGGTGGAATGATAGTTCTAGCTACATTGCACTGTAGAATGTTTTAACTGTCTCTCAGAATGCACATAAATTACTGCGGACCAAATCAGGCAAAGAAAACGGAAGTCTTCTATGCCATGCAGGGGTTTTGACTACACTAGTGAGCGAGAGAGAATACATATCTTGACATTCTTCCCAATATTATTGCACGTTTGTAACTGAAAAATCGTCTAATAAACTGGAGAGGATCTTTCCCAAATATATTGTCAAACTTGCTAAAGCAGTTGAAAAATCATGGAAGAGGGGTGGGGGATGGGGGCGGAGTGGAGGGCACACCCTTGCAAATAAGCACGCACATATGTGCATTCACACTCGTGCGCGCGCCCACACGTGCTTGCATACAACTGCCGCACTCTGCAATCACATGAGAACACAACTTCACGTCATACTTCGGTATCGTGGACATAAGCACATGCACATACACACGCACACATACGTGCACGCATGCGCGAAAGTAATCTTCACGCACACAGTAGTCACACACTGCACGTACATGTAAGCAGGGCAGCTTCTGGTCATGGCAAGGCCGAGTTGTAAAGCAAGCTGTCTCCAAACGACCGGCAGTGAGGAATTATAGGCCGATTGCGTCTGCATAGTGAAGCTCTAACCACCAAACTTCTATCTAGTCCTCAAGTCGGCCTAGGGACTAGGTTCTTAACAAGATGGACGGCCAGACATGACCCCTGACCCTTAGGTCAAGCACTGACCAGACCTGAGGGCGGCGAGGTGAAAGCGAGAAATTGACTAGTCTGTCCCCCGCTAATGTCGTCGCAGCCGCAGGCTGAGAAACAGGAGAGGAGGTATCACTTGAATTTTATCAAAAACTGCAGGATTGGCAATCAGCAACAATGAATAAGCGAAAGAAAAGTATTGTTCACAAATGATATGATAAAACTATGCAGTTTCAATGATAATCTACGAAAACAGAGACAGGCTGAATAAAGTTTAATGATCCTCTGTTAAATAGTTAGCATTATAGCATGTTTACTTGACACACAATAAATGAATGAAGTAAGTTTTACGACCTATGAGCCTTTGTAGGTTATGTAAGGCCATTAATGACAATAATCACTAGACTGGTTTGTATGAGAGCAAGCCACGTTTTCCCTATTCGCCTTTGACGAATGGCGACAGGAGGCGCAGTCTTACCACCAACCCGCAGGGAGATTAACACACAAATGGACCCACATTACGTATACATTTTCACACACGTACAGAGACAGGCCTACTGGCAGTCAAATATACAGACGGATACGCAGACGCACAGACACTTACAAACACTCACATAGGGAGGAAAGGGCGGACGTACAGACGGATAAAAGATAGGCACAGACAATCATGCAGACACATGACTGTCTAACACTCAGACAAAGTTCCCGAAAGAAACCAAGAAAACGCTCTATGACAACCAAAAGCTATTCTTCACTCTGTCAAAACGATCGGAGTTCCATCAATTCCTAGAGGGCGTGTGGGTCATTGGTTTGCCAACTCACAAAAGAGCAACACACATGCAGACCGTGGGAACAGACCGGGAATGCAGCGTGAAACAGGCAGGCCACACCAAGGTTGCGATGAAGGGTTTGATAGGGATGGGTGGAGCTGGAGAAACCACAGCTACTGGCTTTTTGGAGATGCCGCGTGAATGGGGTGATAGAACGAGTCATAATATGTTGCCATATACTATAGGAACGGGAGGACTAAGTGCGACATTCCTGCCCACGTGTGCTCACGTGAATGCCCAATGGCGGGACGTTTATAGTGATCGAGAGGAACAGGAAGGAAGAGGAGAGGCAGGAGAGGGAGGAGGCTGTCGGAGAGAAATTAATCCTACACTGATGACCTTGTCCTCCTAGTCAAACCTCAAGGTCACTGCTAAGCTGAACGACACGGTCTGAATGGACAAAGGGAGAAGGCGGTATAGTGAACAGAGGCTCCATATTAACCAGGAGAAATGCATAGGAAGGCAGCAAGCAGTCCTAACATTTGTGCGCTGGTGTGGTGTAGCGAACACGCTAATGGAAAAGCGACATTCCTCACTAAAAGCAAAGCAGACAACGACAGTCATCGAAAGATGGAGAAAAGGCTTTTCAATACATAAAGTACAGGAGCGCGTTGCGGCGCTACCTTGCCCAGCAAGATTTGGCTAGTCTCGGTCCAAGGCAAGAACTAGGCCAAATGCAACGACCCACGAGATCTCGTAGTCGGAAGTGGAGAGAGCAAGATGGCGGCCAGAATGCAAGAAACCTTGAAAAAGATCATTCTAAGAGTAAGAAACAACAACAATTGAACAAACCAATACTACAATGCTTGTGGAAAAAAATCTACAACGGTTTAGATCTATTACTCGGTAAATTTACTGGCAAAACATAGCTGAAGTAGGGTGTTTAGGTAGGTTACCTATCCAAATGGTACAACACACACGACGACACGTGCATCGACTCATGAAATGAGTGGACTCCTCCACTTTCAGATTTGGCAGACATGTTTGACTGACTCGGCCCGATCTGTGATCTAAACACCAGTTTTAAAGACATAACAAGCACTCACCGATCTGCAACTGCTGCCAACTGGCAGTTGGGACGGTTACATTTAAAAATGTATCATCTACAAACACAAAGCCAAGCTTTGTGTGTCGCACCGCCGCCATTTTTTCTCGTTATTCTCGCTAGGCGGAGCACCTCTCAGAGCTACTTGTGAAGTCTCGCCTAGGCCTCGTTTTCCTCGGAGCGAGAACGTTGAGAATGCTTGGTTTTCTTGCTTTTCTTGGCAAATCTTGACAAATCTCGCCGTCTGCAACGTGACCCAGGATACCCTAAATCATTTCAAGGAAAAGCATACACGGAATATCATGTCGAGTTTGCACGTGTGATCACTGCATCCAATGACCTCGTTGCAACCCCACTAGTGCACTGTGGCTGCACAGGCAGCGTACGTGCACACCGCGTTACTCGGGCTGAGAGCCACGCCTATCGAATATTGGTGACTGCAGCTTTAGGTCTACCGGCCTCTCATAATTTACATATAGACAGAAGACGTTAGCAGTGTCAAGAACCCGATAATGAACATGGGTGAAGTTAGATAAATTCATGGGTTTGTAAAGGTATATTTACATGGCGTCTAGATATAATATGTTGCCTCCAGAGTTATCAAATTGGAATCGCGTTTTAAAACAAACCCTGCGTTCCGTTGCACTCTGCTTCATCTCTGCTACGATGTAGCAGCCTCAAGAGTTTTGATTGGTTGGTTTTATTTAATAACTTTAAAAGCACATTATCATCAAAAGTATAGGGTTTTGGAGGCCCTCTTTGAATACACGAATCCCCATTATTTTACACTCAAATTTATCACTCTTGATCGAAGAAACGACTTAATAAAAGTATTAGGGTCGAAAATCATTCATACACAATATTTGGTGACGTTTCACCCAGTGGCAGAGGTCAACTTCCTGTCAAGGTCGCGCAGCAGCTCGAGCGTCTCAGAAGGCGCTCTAACTGATTCACACTAGAGTGCGCCACTTGCTGTGCCTAGCAACGATGAAACTACAGAACTCGTAGCCGCATTTGATTGACTCATACTAAATAGAATTAATTGGAAGTCACTCTACAGACTTGCACGGTAAACATGCTTCGAACCATGGAGTTTACATACCATGGAAGTGGCAAACGTGCTGATTGCTGTCAAATTTCGAAGAAATACATGTTTTCGTGCTCTCATCACCGTGGCAGAGTGGATTGTATGTCTTGGTTTGATATCTGTGGTAAACGTCGGCATTTATACCCATGAGTGTACCGATTTAGCAGACGACACTCGTTTTGGGATTCCCTTGACCTTCCTCTATGACTGGTGATGGTTATGTCCCTTTTATTATTAATGGATTTTCGTTCCTAATGCTTTTATGAAGTTGCCTATTCGATGAAGAGGGATATAAATGAATGTGAAATTATTTAGGGGATCCATGTATCCAAAGAGGACCTCCAAAACCCTCTACTTTTAATGGTAACGTGCTTTTAAAATAATTAAAGAAACCGACCAATCGAAACTCCTGAGCCTGCTACACCGTAGCAGAGATGAAGCAGAGTGCAACGGAACGCAGGGTGAGTAATAAAATATCGAGCACATTTCTAAACCAGAAATGGAATGAAGTGGATGCCAAAGCGGGCAGATAATGCACAGGTGGATTAGATACGATTGCCAGTGTGAGAGGCAGCAGATAGAAGGAGTTTTAAATGGCAAGTATTTATCGACATGATTTATATTTTTGAAAACATTAACTTTTGTGCGTCTCCTATTAGGACAAAATCTGAAATGAAACAATCTCACAAGTGTTTCCGAGTATCCATTTTGTAACCAACAAAAGCAACAAAACTATCTCAATCTTCAGATACCCTATCCAGGGAAGGTTCCACCCAATATTTCATCCTAAATTTTATCACCCAAATGCTACCATTGCCCAACACAAAACTCGTCTCCAGGACAGACTGAAGCAATATAACGTGAATTATAACTTTTTTTAAACCACTTGTAATATGTCCGCAAAAACACAGCTACCGCGCGGATCCATGTTTTTCGCTCTACTTTCATAGACGAGAAGTTTAAAATCTGTAACAAAATTGCCCCCCGGGCGTCGCTCAGTGTTTTCTTGGGGATATCAGCAGACACGGGTGCTTTTTTATCGTCGCAGCGTCGACGCTCTATTCTGTCCCTTCTATGCACCACGCATGCACGCCCTCTCTTGTGCAGGGGCAAATAACTCTCAGCTTTCCGCTAAATTGGGCACTGGAGCGCCATTCATGATCTAAGATGGTTGCCAGGGAAGAAGAGGTAGGTTCGTCACGTGGTTGACTGTGCGTGAAACTGGTTTCCCAGTTGTTTGTCAATGAAGTGGAGAGAACTCTGGCAAAAAAGAATTCGAGCAATTCTTGCATCAGTTGTTAAGGAGGTTATTGCGTGCATGGTTTTGAGAGGCCTCTCGCAGAAGAATGGAGTGCGAGACACACAGAGAGAGATAGAGAGGGGGGGGGGGGGGGGAATAGAGAGAGGAAGAGAGGGAAAGAGGGAGAGAGAGAGAGAGAGAGAGAGAGAGAGAGAGAGAGAGAGAGAGAGGCGGAAGAAATAAAGAGGAAGGGAGGGAAAGAAGGAGAGAGAGGGAAAAAGAGAGAGAGAGAGAGAGAGAGAGAGAGAGAGAGAGAGAGAGAGAGAGAGAGAGAGAGACGTGAGAAATAGAGAGGAAGGGAGGGAAAGAAGGGAGGGGGAGAGAGAGAGAGAGAGATATAGAGAGAGAGAGAGCGAGAGGGAGCGAGAGGGAGGGAGGGAGGGAGAGAGAGAGGGAGGGAGGGAGGGAGGGAGGGAGGGAGGGAGGGAGGGAGGGAGGGAGGGAGGGAGGGAGGGAGGGAGGGAAAGAGAGAGAGAGAGTTTTGATGTCTTTATTGTTTAGGCCGGCGGCCCATCACCATGTTACAACAATACGGGGTAGTGGGTTGGGTGGGTGGGGTGGATAGGGGGTGGGGAATGAGGAGTCGGGGGTTGGCAATTGTTTACATCGTATGGTATCTATCAATACCAGCAGCTTCAGAAATGGTATTTGTTCGGAAAATCACCATTTTTGCATGCGTTCTGAACTGAATGGGAACATGATAATTTTCGGCGGTATTCAAGATATTGCTTACGATATTGCAAGGAATAATAGATGTACATGGCAACATTTTTTGTTTTTACGTACCCCTGACCATTTATTAGGAAGGTGAAATTGAGTCCCGTGTTATTCATGTATTTTATAAAGATTCCTAGGTACTTTTCTCTTAGATCTGTACATAGGTAGCAATTGAGTAAGAAATGGGCTTCGTCTTCAATTTGATCTGAGAGAGAGAGAGAGAGAGAGAGAGAGAGAAAGGGAGAGAAAGAAAAAGATGTCTACATGGGCACACAGATGACACTACGAGAAAGAGTTTTGAGGGAAAAGAAGACGGAGATAGACTCAATTGAGCGCGTCAGCATACACATACTCATGTACACAAAAACACACAGAGTAGCAAAAAGTAATGAAAGGGGGGACGGTGTTGTAGTTGTGGCGATAGTGGCGGTGCTGGGGTGGATGAGATGAAATGAGAGTAGGAACGGCAGTGGAAATTTAAACAGATCTTCATTGTTCTAGTTCACAATGTGTGCAGATGTTAAAACACATTTTGCGGCTCAGAATCCAACTGGGCTGAGAAACCACTCGTCTCACAAAGCGAAAGACTGTGACTTTGAAGGAAATAAAATCACACGGCCCAGTGGCTACGAATGCTTTCCCGAACGGCGCACTAAACGTATCCTGTCGATGGACATTTTATGGCCAGCCCCCACAGTCTGTCACGCAGAGCAGCCGTCCCCGTTCTCCATCGAGTTCTGAGGTAGATGATTCGCGAGAGTAAAAAAACTTCAAAAGATTGAGATACACAAAGAAATACTACAATACCTGTCTGTTTGCCATCTACCTGGTCTATGGTATTTGCTCTTTGACACTCGAATATTTCTTCAATTACTCGTGAGAGCGCTATCGTCAATTGCTGTATGTCTGCGCTGAGAGCCTCTCTTCCTCAACACACTTTGCAAGTGTGTGACGACAAACATCCGCTGCACGGGAGGGAACGCAAATAACATGCAAACACATATTTGGAAAGACTCGCACCGACGCAACTGCATTATGCAAGCGAAATTGGCAAATATTTCAACCACGTCGTCACTGGTGAAAAGCGTGTGGATTCTGTGGAATACAGCGTCTGGAGAGAAACAAGAGAGCTCTCGACCCGAATTTAGTATGTGTAGCCACGACTTAGGCCACCCATTGACCGGGGTGGTTCATGCCAAAATGCAGTTCGTCTTGCCCTAGGAACTGCTCGTCCCACTCCGATACGTGTCTGGTCATTCCTCAGAGCTCCAAGACACATGCGTGGCTTCCTCTCTCATGTGCGGAGAGAGATGAGCTACATGCTGTATACATTCCTATGATAATCTACTAGATGAAACGGATGTAGTTAACTATATGCTCTCTCCTAGGTGTGCATGCAAATAATGAGCGAATTATAATAAGCATGTATTGTATCGATGATGCAACAGGCTGTTAGAGCTGATGATTATGGAGTTATTTCTACCGTGATGTATTCTTGAGACGCCTAACCTTCTGACACACACATTATTTTGTCAGGGGCTTCGGAAGTCCGTTATACAGGTGAAATATCAAAAGAACTGTAACTGGTATACATCAGCTAAGCTGTAATGATCATCTACGTGACAAGTTTTGCCTTGTAGCGAGAAAGTAATGTCAAGCAGAAGACTACATTTCCACGTACGATAAGAATGAAAATTTATGTGTACTACTAAATTGGGATGTTATCTTAACAGGAAACATAAATGTTTAAGTATGCTTATACACGATTGTGTCGTCCACCATGAACTAAACGTGAGGAAATGACACCGCATGATTTGAAAGAAATCAACATTTCTGCATCAGCCATTTTCAACATCTGCCTTACTCCACAAACCCTCTACGGTAAAATAGTCGCCGCCTGGATGAAGAAAGAACCCACTGGCAGCGTTATCACTAACTTTATCACTCGCCACTAATCCTCTTTCTTTATACGTTCCCACTGATGCGAATATGTGAGCCTTTACGACTGGTGGCTCATCAGGTTTCGATCAAGTAGCACAGGCAGCCAAAAGAACGACCTCTCCTCAAAGTAAAAAGTCCCATTGTAATTCTCAGGCATGACCAGTAAAGAAATCATCACAGAGACCACAAGAAGGGTCACTGCAGCGGCCAGCATGGGGATTCAAAAGCCCAAGTGGACATAAAAGGCCATACGTTGACCTCCCCAAGACCTCCGCCACGCTATTGTCCTTTAACTGCCGTTAACGCGACCTGCCTGCATAAAAGGGACCATTAGCCCTCGTCCTACTGTCTGGGGATGGCGGGGACCTCGCCACGTCCTCGGCCTCCTCGTCATCGTCGCACTCCTTGTCTGACTGGCCACAGCTTACACGACTGTCCACAGACAGGCTGCCAGCGAGGCGCTGGTGTCACGAGTAAGGAGAAGGAAGGGCCAAGTACCTAAATGCCTTCAACAGGCGACAAGAGTAGTTGTAAGAAGGCAGGTATGCAAAGGTTCTTGGCAACTTGAACACGAGCTCTTAACTTCTTGCATATAACTGTTCCCCAAACGCAGTCTTGCCATTCACCTGACGAAGGAGCTTCCAATCTGATTTCTGTTGAATCCCTGACTCCGTTTTGGTCATGTATGTAAGATTACGTGTACCGAAGCCAAAAAGAAGGTCATAACCAAGCCAAGTATTTACTACATAGCACTTCACACTGGAACAACAAAGAAAAGATACCAGACTTGCCTTTGAGTAGTAGGCAGGGCACGTTAACAAACTCAAAACTCACCAAGTAACGGGTGAAAACACATCCATCACTTTTAATCCGTCCGTGGAGAAAAATGCAGCAAGAATGCGAGGGAGAGGAGTTTGCCACAAGACAGAAGTGTACACACGGAAACACCGCTGTATCCAGGTACAGGAAGTGATATATATAACTGCGGAAACCTCTTTAGCAAAAATGAATTTGGGTCAGAAGGCAAGACACGTATCTAGTTTTGCAGGGTGCGTTGTAATTAATTGTGACTGAGTGCATTATAAACCAGAAGATAATTGGGGCGGAGAAGACTTTTCCTGCAAACATTTTAAGAAGAAAGTTCATCTGAAAATAAAAGCTAATAAAGGCCTGTCCTAATTGGGCGTGGTAGTCGATGTGAGGGAAAGCCGAAGTTGACTCATCTCTCTCTCTCTCTCTCTCTCTCTCTCTCTCTCTCTCTCTCTCTCTCTCATCTCATTCCCTTGGCCGCTCTGGCCGTCGGGGGGACATGAGAGACGACGACACGGAGATCCTCCGCCATTCAGGTCTGTTGGTGACTGTTTTGAGCAACTCTTTCATGGGGAGGGCCGTCCACTCCTTGATGTTGTCCGTCCAGCTCTTCCTCTGTCGACCACGGCGACGACCGCCCTCTAGTGTGCCCTGCAGAACAGTCTTGCACAGGGAGTCGTGCCTGGGATGGTGCGGTAGTTCTGGCACAGTTTGATGTTGCCTTTTTTGGTAGGGGGGTGACTAGAGACTGGGTCCACTCCTTGGGCCACTTCTTCTCCTTCCAGATCTTCCGGCATAGTGCTGTCAGCGCTGCAGTGGTCGCCTCTCCTCCATGCTTCAGCAGCTCAGAAGGGACGTTGTCCACTCCCGGTGACTTCCCTGCCTTCAGACTCCGCACTGCCTCCTCCACCTCTGCCTTCAGTATGGACGGACTGGTATTATCCACTTCTGGTCTAGGGTCGCTGTTTAGGAGACCGGGGTCTGGTTGGAGCGGGTAGTTGTAGAGGTCGCTGCAGTATTCAGTCCACCTCTTTAGGACTGCGGCACTCTCGGTCAGGAGGTTCCCGTCAGCGTCTGCAATGACAGTGGCCTTGGGCTGACTGGTCTTGGTGAGGGTCTTGAGGGTGCTGTAGGCCTGCTTACCGCCGCCCGAGGTAATCTCCTTGTCGATGATGTTGCACTGTTTCTCAATCCACTCCTCCTTGGCCTTCTTCATCTTCTTCCTGACTTCTCTGTTGGCTTTCTGGTACTCTGTCCTGCGAGCTGGCTGATGTACTTCTCGTGCCTCAACACTCTTCTCTTATCACAGAGGTCCAGGATCTCGTTGGTCACCCAGGGCTTGTTCTTCCTCCTCTCTCTCCCAAGACCTTCCTCGGCTGACGACAACAGGACTTCCTTGATGTTGTTGGTGATGGAGTCAATGTCGCTGTTTACGACGTTCAGGGCTGCAAACTTTCCGCCTATGTGGGCCTGGAATGCCTCTGCTATCTCTGGGTCTCTCAGTTTATCTAGGTCAAATCTGATGCGAGAGTTCTTGGCGGTGCGCTTGCTCCTCAGCTTCAGCTTGATGGTGGTAAGCACTAGGTCGTGGTCACTGCCGATGTCCGCGCCAGGAAACGTTCTTGTGTTCGCCTTGTTGATGCTGGACTTGAACCGCTGCGGCACCAGTATGAAGTCGATCTGGTTGTGTATTTCCCCGTTCGGAGCATGCCAGGTCGTTGTTCTGGACGGCTTGTGTGGATGCAGCGTGTTGGCCAGGGTGAGTCGGTGGCTTCTGGCGAACTCAAGAAGTCTTAGCCCTCTGTCGTTGGTCTCTCCTATGCCGAATCTTCCTACTGTCCCTGGCCAGTCTTGGTAGGCGTCTGGTCCAACTTTTGCGTTCCAGTCGCCTTGGATGATGAGGATGTCTTTCTTCGGGACCTTGGCTATGATGCACTCTATCTGTTCGTAAAACTGTTCAATCTCCTCGTCTTCGTAGTCTGATGTTGGAGCGTAGACCTGGATGATGGTGATGTTGTGTGGTCTCGCTGAAATACGGATGGAGATGAGCCTACTGGAAACAGGGGTGCAGCTGATAACACTATCGACTACCTCCTTTCTAACGATGAAAGCGACCCCGTGTTGATGTTTTGTGTTTTTTCCGCTGAACAAGATCTTGTGCTTTTCGTCTGTTGATGTTTCTCCAAAGCCCAGCCACCTGACCCCGTTAGTCCGATGATGTCCCAACGGTATCGCTTCAGCTCGTGTTTGAGTTCGTGGATCTTGCCGCATGCATGGAGAGTTCTTAAGTTCCATGTTCCTATGGTTGTACTCTTCGTTGCCAACTTGATTGATGTCGTAGCTCCAGTAGCCCACTTGTCGCATCCACCCTGGAGGCTGGCAGTGGAGTGCGCGGTCGTTGTTGTTGGGGTGTCTGGGGTGTCAACGTAGAGATGGCACCTTTGTCACCTGTCAGCAGCTCCCTCGGGAGGACAGGCACACTGGATCTCACCTGACACTCAGCTCTCGCTTCTGGTTCCGGGAACTTGACCCAACCACACTCTGGTAACTGCTTCTGCTGGCGGGCGAAACGAAGTGAGGGGGCTGGCACGTTTCGACGCCCAGCTACAAGTTCTTGGAGTGGAGAAGGGCGCCGCCAAGATTAACCAAAGCCCACTGAAAGGACATGATGAGGACAAGACAACAGAATACCAAGCCGGATCGGTCGGGGCCCGGAACAACAAGTTGACTCAAAAGACCTTGTAATCGGGGACTGTTGCACACGAAAACGCCGCTATTGACCAGAACGATGTGCACACGTGCACGCAACTGTCATATCCTAGACCGTAGAGTATCCTAAAAAGTAGAGCGTGACCTACTTGCATATTACTAACAGGACTTGTTCACCGCCAAATCTTGTGATTGGACAATGCCCCGCAGAGATGACTTTTCCCCGCCTACTCTTGTTGTCTTAACTGTGATTAGCCGGTTGAAACGGTGAGCGTTTTATGAAATCTCGGACCCAAAGATTATTGTCTTTGCTGCGTGTGATTACACAAACATTTCTAGAGGAAAGTATCATTTGATCGGGTAATAAGGTGAAAGAAAACGATGAAAACCCATATTTCGTCATGTTAATAATATGCAAGTAGGTCACGATCTACGTTTTAGGATACTCTACGGTCTAGGATATGACACTACCGCCGCATCTCTGAGTTACATGATATGCCAGGTAGCATCATGTAGCCACACAGCCGAAACTAGGCTTTTACTTCGCTCCTTCGATCACATGTCGATTTGTGTAATGTAGCGATTTGAATGAACTTTTAATGTATTCGATAACTAGCCATGAGAAATTAATACTGTTCATTAGTTACAATTTCTTAGTATCTGTGTCAGTAATTCTAGAAATGAACATTTTTGCTTGCGAATCGAAGGGAACAATGGCAGACATAGGCATGTTCATTTTTAACAACGTAAACAATCATGTCACTACGCGCAAAGGATCTGTCTGAACAGCCAATCAGGAGGCAGCACCGGCCACAACGACGTAAGGGGACAACAAACTTCAAAATACATCGACGTCGATGTCGTACTTTGGAAACACGCCGCAAGTCCCAGAATCACTTGCGACGAGTAAAAACATCAGCAAAGTCGGTGAAAGCATCGCCCAATTAGAACAGACGTTCACGAAGCCAGAATGATGTAGGCTGCCGGACACGTATTGCTTTTGAATGATGTAGGCTGCCGGACACGTATTGCTTTTGAATGATGTAGGCTGCCGGACACGTATTGCTTTTGAATGAAACACGCCTATTCAATCCAGTTTTCCGCGTGTAGGATCAAGATAATAACAAAAACCATTATCTGCCGAATTTTTACCGAGCAGCATATATGCAAAATGGACAATTTACATAACTGGAAAGAGTGAATAGGCTGGGTGAGGACAAAACAGGGGTGTGGTGGGGTACGGGGAAAGGAAGGGGGAGGAGGAGGGGCGAGGAGAAGGGGCGAGGAGGAGGGGGAGGAGGGAGGAGAAGGAGGAGGAGGACGAGGAGGAGGAGGAGGGGGAGGAGGAGGAGGAGGAGGAGGAGGAGGAGGAGGAGGAGGAGGAGGAGGAGGAGAGGAGGAGGAGGAGGAGGAGGAGGAGGAGGAGGAGGAGGAGGAGGAGGAGGAGGAGGAGGAGGAGGAGGAGGAGGAGGAGGAGGAGGAGGAGGAGGAGGAGGGGGAGGAGGAGGAGGAGGAGGAGGGGGAGGAGGAGGAGGGGGAGGAGGAGGAGGAGGGGGAGGGAGGGGAGGAGAGAGAGAGAGAGAGAGAGAGAGAGAGAGAGAGAGAGAGAGAGAGAGAGAGAGAGAGAGAGAGAGACACAGAGAGAGAGAGAGAGAGACACAGAGAGAGAGAGAGAGAGAGAGAGAGAGAGAGAGAGAGAGAGAGAGAGAGAGAGAGAGAGAGAGAGAGAATAGTCATACTCCACAGCGTTCGGCTTTTTAAAATTTTGTGATCGTTTCAGGTAACATCCTCCTGTCACACTGACGAGCGCTCATCCAGGCGTGTGCTGCACACAACAGCCCACAAACTCAGTTACGTGTTATTGTCGTGGTCAAATTTCAGTACCACTTACAACTGGTTTAACCTAAAATTATCAGACCCTATCTGAAAAGGATCGAACACTTTGTGTTTGAGTGACGACGCAAATTTACATGCATGAACGTGGCGAGGCTTTTCTTGTAAATTGTTCATTAAAAAAGAAAATGTCAGATGTAAGCAGTCACAGCATTGGAGCTTTTTCTTTCGAGAAAACATTAATGCTCAATTTTATAAGCGCCATTTCATCTCGGCCATCGTTGAAGAGGTTTCTCTCCTTCTAGATGACTTTATTGGTCAGACCATCTTTTCCCTCAAGTGGTGCGTTTCATCGCTACCGGACTGTCTGCAAAACATTACCTTCAATTACGCCCAGAACACATCATATACTATCTGCTTTCATTGCCCGTGGCAAAACTCAAGGAAAATAGGAAAACCCCGAAAATCTAGTGTACACAGAACAATAATTCACACACACCTCCTCAGTAATATTCACAATAAGTGCTCCTGTGGTTTCAACAACTCCGAAGTGTCACACGCATTCCTACCGAAAAACATAAAAATAACTGGTTTTGGAGATTTACCTGCAAAAATAGTTCCAATTAAAAGGACTCATTTTACGCCATGAAATTATTTTTGGTTCAATATCTTGTCCTCGGTTTCATGCCCTACAACACGCAGCTCCACACTATCTCCCCACAGTGCTTGCTGCCTACACTCAAAGTGAACGAAGGAGAGAAGAAAGGGGATGTCGGGAATGTAAAAATGTCACAAGAACCTTCAAAGTACTGGCCGGTGTGGTTGATTTCTTCATCAACCGATACTCTCCGCCCACCGTGCAGCCTAATCGTGAAAGTCAAAACGGGGCTAAGCCCAGTTCACTGGAGTCCCCGACCCTAATCGGAGCCCATCTGACAGATGCTTGAGAAGATTTGAGACGCTGGACATTTTATATGGCGGCAATGGAGCTTTGATGTTTTCCCTTAAAAAGCTGCCAATCCACGTTTGTTTGTAATGAAAAACTCCGCAACGACATTCGCATGTTGAGCACGTGGGTGTGACGCCATCTCCGATACAGCGGACCTGTGACGTCACACGTTGAGGTCACACACTGTCAGCCATTTGCGGTGTGCACCTGTCTTCCGTGTGGCACCGCCCTCCCCGACTTCAAAAGGCGTCGCACTAAACAGTTATAGGCAAGGCCACGAGGGGGCTTCGTGTTTGTTGTGGCTTTGTCAGCCTTAATTGTTTGTATTGTGGTAAATACAGGATAATAAACTTTGATAGGTAGAAGTCTGCAACTCGTGGTGAAATGAAATAAACAGTGCATAGGCCAGGTAAACTAGGGAAAGAGGAGAGGTCGAGAAAGTGGAGTGGGAGGAGGAGGAGGAGGAGGAGGAGGAGGAGGAGGAGGAGGAGGAGGAGGAGGAGGAGGAGGAGGAGGAGGAGGAGTTTTAGTAGTACAAAAAAGTAGTAGTAGTAGTAGAAGTAATAGTAGTAGTGGTAGTAGTAGTAGTAGTAGTAGTAGTAGTAGTAGTAGAAGAAGAAGAAGAAGAAGAAGAAGAAGAAGAAGAAAAAGTAGTAGTAGTAGTAGTAGTAGTAGTAGTAGTAGTAGTAGTAGTAGTAGTAGTAGTAGAAGAAGAAGAAGAAGAAGAAGAAGAAGAAGAAGAAGAAGAAGAAGAAGAAGAAGAATAAGAAGAAGAAGAAGAAGAAGAAGAAGAAGAAGAAGAAGAAGAAGAAGAAGAAGAAGAAGAAGAAGAAAAAAGAAGAAAGAAGAAGAAGAAGAAGAAGAAGAAGAAGAAGAAGAAGAAGAAGAAGAAAGAAGAAGAAGAAGAAGAAGAAGAAGAAGAAGAAGAAGAAGAAGAAGAAGAAGAAGAAGAAGAAGAAGAAGAAGAAGAAGAAGAAGAAGAAGAAGAAGAAGAAGAAGAAGAAGAGGGAAGAAGAGAAGAAGAAGAAGAAGAAGAAGAAGAAGAAGAAGAAGAAGAAGAAGAAGAAGAAGAAGAAGAAGAAGAAGAAGAAGAAGAAGAAGAAGAAGAAGAAGAAGAAGAAGAAGAAGAAGAAGAAGAAGAAGAAGAAGAAGAAGAAGAAGAAGAAGAAGAAGAAGAAGAAGAAGAAGAATAGGAAGAAGAAGAAGAATAGGAAGAAGAAGAAGAATAGGAAGAAGAAGAAGAATAGGAAGAAGAAGAAGAATAGGAAGAAGAAGAAGAATAGGAAGAAGAAGAAGAATAGGAAGAAGAAGAAGAATAGGAAGAAGAAGAAGAATAGGAAGAAGAAGAAGAATAGGAAGAAGAAGAAGAATAGGAAGAAGAAGAAGAAGAAGAAGAAGAAGAAGAAGAAGAAGAAGAAGAAGAAGAAGAAGAAGAAGAAGAAGAAGAAGAAGAAGAAGAAGAAGAAGAAGAAGAAGAAGAAGAAGAAGAAGAAGAAGAAGAAGAAGAAGAAGAAGAAAGAAGAAGAAGAAGAAGAAGAAGAAGAAGAAGAAGAAGAAGAAGAAGAAGAAGAAGAAGAAGAAGAAGAAGAAGAAGAAGAAGAAGAAGAAGAAGGGGAAAAAACACAACAACAACAACAAATGAAAAATGGGAACAGAAAGATCAAGAAAGATGAGCAGAAGGGGGGGAAATCCAGACTGGCATGACTAAAAGAAGCAGGAGCAAGTGAGGCAGAAGCAAAGTAAGGAAATGGAGTGGAGGTATATGGAGTTAAAGAAAACCATAGAATTCTGAGAGGAAGAGAAGAAGAGTGTCAGAAGGATATATGCTTCTTCGGAACGAGCAGCAAACAGCTGTCATCAATATCCTCCATTACTACTCGATACAAACAAGGTAAAGCTCCAGATTCTTCACTCAGCAACACCTTTTCCAACATCAGACACGTAAGAAATCTTTCTCCTATTCGGGTACGTGACTGATCACCAATTGTGTACGCATTCTCGCATAAGCAAGACTGGACTAGATGTTCATAGTTACTCACCCTGATTCATGAATACCGTCAATAAAGTTGTGTCGCCTTTTTGGTCAGAGGAGCTGCAGAGTTCAACTTAAACAGCAGTGGTAGCATCCTCAGAGGCGTTATCACGAGATAAAACTTATCACAAATTGCGATCAATAAGTTTTCAATACTTGCACTAACAGTTTTAATATTCCTGCAGTTTCACATCGAATTCCTAAATATGTGGTGTTAAACTCGTCTCGAAAGGCAGCGAAACGATATGAATCTGTTAGATCTCAAGGTAAGGCATTCAAGAAGTGTGATACATGTACAAACAACTTCGAACTTCTGGCGCCGGGTAGACAGAACCTGTCACCTTGTTTGACTCCACGTGTTAAAGTAGGCTCTCATCTCGACAAGGGGAAGAATTTTACTTCTCCTTTGACATTTTTAGATTCCTCTGAGAGCAGCTGTTGAAGAAACTTGATGATGCTGTCACATTGACTCCACATTCAGCAAACTGCCGCCAGAAGGGACTGTGTCTGCTAGTTACATAAACGTATCAGCTCGAAAGTCGTATATCTGCCAAATGTATGCATTTGCCAAGCCAAGAGGACTGGGAGCTGTGCCTGGAGATTGCCACTACACAGTATTAGCACAACGAGGGTCTCTATAAACTCTTTCAGGCCCAACACTCACCCGAGGGAGAGAGGAGTCTCTCTCCCTCCTGACCCATTTAGCCTGAGTCCCTCGATTCCAAAGAGTCCTGCAGACAGGCTTAGGACCAACTCCGAATGGAGACTTTGTATTTTCGAAATTCTTGGAGTTTGCTGACAATTCAAACTAATTCTACATTTGCACACCAAGATCCGAAGGTAGCTTCTCTTTACAGTCGTCGAGACAAAGGCCCACATAAAATTATGCAACACTCAAATTATTTACAACACCCCTTGGCAGCCATTTTCAGGTACATATCCCATAGACAATTGATTGCCTATCACTCTCAAACTGTTCGCATAAGCATGTCATCATCAAAATAGTTCTCTGAGTCGTTACAGTCACAGCGTATTGAGTCATGCAGAGTGGAATTTTCACCGCTGTCACATGCAACTCCTCACATTTTATTGAATGCTATGCAGCGTTCGTATCATTTTACCTGCAGTTCTGTGTTTTCTCCTTGCCAGGCAGACTCCAGTCAGCAGCATTCAACGCAAAGCACTAACTCACTTTCGAGCACTCGC
>JAWQFJ010002488.1:91912-111912 GCA_034096865.1 Theodoxus fluviatilis | reverse complement strand
CACCGTCCCTGCTGTCACACCGTCCCTGCTGTCACACCGTCCCTGCTGTCACACCGTCCCTGCTGTCACACCGTCCCTGCTGTCACACCGTCCCTGCTGTCACACCGTCCCTGCTGTCACACCGTCCCTGCTGTCACACCGTCCCTGCTGTCACATCGTCCCTGCTGTCACACCGTTCCTGCTGTCACACCGTCCCTGCTGTCACACCGTCCCTGCTGTCACACCGTCCCTGCTGTCACACCGTCCCTGCTGTCACACCATCTCTGCTGTCACACCTTCCCTGCTGTCACACCATCCCTGCTGTCACACCGTCCCTGCTGTCACACCGTCCCTGCTGTCACACCGTCCCTGCTGTCACACCGTCCCTGCTGTCACACCATCCCTGCTGTCACACAGGTGGTGTGGATCTTTGCGTGAGAATCGGCGTCCAATGCATTGCCAATGCTTCATTTTTACCCCCACGTTCCTTGCGTATGACACTCCGACCCGCTATATTCGCATTAACTTGTGGAATATGTTTTCATTACCAGTACAGCAGATATTTTGACATTGCAGCGGCAACTGCACCACGAGCAAAAGATAATCAACACTGCGCTTAATATCTTAAGCTAATGTCCTGTGCATATGTGATGGTGTGGATAATGTCCCAGGACCATGACAAGAAAGAGAAAAAAAGGACATACGCTACGGATCATTTGACCAAGACTCTGCTACAAACGACTTTGTACTGACAAGCGTGAGATGGTAGATTAGTAAGTGGATAATTTCCTATGTAAATGATTTGCTTTGCTTTCCATGGATAATTTCCTAAGTAAATGATTTGATTTGAATTCCAAAGATTAAGTTTGTCCGATGTTCAATCAAAAGCATTCCTACTTGAGAAGGAGAAGAACGACGACGACAATGACGATATCGACGACGTCGACAAGGGTGACAACGATGACGAGGACGAGAATGACAAGGACTATAACGACTACAGTGACGATTACAAAAACGACAACAACAACAACAACAACACCAAACAACAACAGCAACACTTGCATGTATCGGAATACAGTGGAGATCTTTCGATGAATTCCAACCCTGCTTTACGTTGTATATGAAAGAAGCTCAACTGAGAAAGTGAGTCAAACCCCGGTCCGGTTTCCAGTGTGCGAAACTTTAGTTGAAATCCGGAGGGGTGCACAACTTTGTTTCCTTTTCAAGACAGCTACGCCATTTGCAGCTGCAGGTCTGACGGTCGCTATGCTCGATGGAGGCGGCACGCAAGTAGCACGTAGGTGCGAAGCGCACTATTTCCACTGCCTGCAATGAGTCCAACATCCGACACGCGTAACTCAAGTTCAACGCCTTCTCAAGCATCCACATGAAGCCCACTCTCGCACCTCCACCCAAGGCAGAAGCAGACACCCAGGATGGGTTGATGAATGTTTCCGTGAGTCATTCTGTCGCAGGATGTGTTTTCATTCCTCCCAACGCTCAGAAAAGAATGGCTAACATTGCAACGTTTCAGTCGGTTGATTTGGATTCAGCGAACCATGTGACACATCAACTATTCAATGCCAACTTTAGCACGAGCAATACCATGTTCACAACCAACTGCACTCGAAAAGTAAATATTCGCAACATAATCACAAAACGAACCTACGAAATAAAGATATCATGCAACAGTAAAGCACGGAGCAAATGTATGCATCTACCACATAGTTATATCTTTCATGCTTTCCCAGAGAGTCGACATATATGTTCATACAGGAGTTTATTTGAGATGATGACATCACCGATAAAAAAATGGGAAACAGACCGAATTACATTCATACAAATACACACAAACACACACACACACACACACACACACACACACACACACACACACACACACACACACATAAACACACGCACCTGCGCGCGCGCACTTGAGTAGAAAAGTTAAACAAGCAGACTCGCAATGCAGTTAAATAGACGGGTGGAAAGGCGAGCCAGTTTTAAAAGAAACAAACCGAAATGTACTAACCTGGGGAGACACACTAAAATACAATCACACAGACGATTAAAGGCAACACTGACAACGCAGTATTTGAAAGTCAGAAAGACACACAGAGAGACAAGCAGGCATAGAGACACCGAGAAGAGAGACTCAAACTGAGGCACTTACAAAAGCTAAAAGTGCAAACAGACGACCTACAAAGTAATAAATGGTCAGGTAACCAATAATGACCCATTCTGAACACAGAGATTATAGTATTTCTGACACAGGTTGGTCACGTGACTTCGGCTCCACATTCCAATGCTTTTACCAATCAAAATTCAACATGATCAAAAGACCATTGAGAGTAAAAAGAGACGATTCTATTTCTCTCCATTTATTTATCCCGATAGATAAACACAAATTTGGTGTTCTAATAAAACTAATCTATGAGATTTTCAGGAAATCATTTGAGAACTACTTTTAGCGCGAACGTCGTCAAAAGGTTGCAAACTGCCTTGAGCACGTGCGATTGTGTATCAGTAATTCACGCAATCTTTGGACCTACTATAAACGCAGCGAAAAGAATTCCTATGGCTCCGGGCTGGTTTCGTGAATCTATGGTTATACTCTCGCAAGTAAATGCTTTCTGGCCGGAACCTGTGGTCTAACTGCCTTCACGCTGTTTGACGAGCTCTACTTCGATCATTCGTGTATCGACTGATGGAGTCAGTAAGTGATTTAACCTACATTCCGTCTGTGTCTGTGTTGTGTTGTGTTGTGTCGAGTGGAAGTTTCTTCTGTAGGAATCCGTCCGATTCCGAAGTTCGATATTATTGGATAGCTCAGAAGCAGTTTTTCTAAGTTTAATCCTTCTAAGCATACATTAAATTAATGATTCCTCATCAGCAATAGCACTCAGCGGGTTTCTGTGACTGTGTGTATCGGTCGAAAAGATTATGGATGCAGACGGGATAGGTTGCCTTACTCGCTCAATGAAGTATAACTATTGCTGTTGTATTCAAAGTCCTTATACTTAGTAGAGTTCACAATATTACACTCTTGTGATTCGAATTTTACCGCATACAAGTTTTACATTTATGGGAAATCGATGTTTAGAAAATGAATTGACGAAAAACATGGCTGCCAGTTCGAGTGTATCACAACAAGCGGAGGAATACACTGACGATGTGATATGCCATTCAGCGTGGCTGAGACTTTGTGTTCAGAACGATGGTATGCATGTTATGGAAGAATTAAGGCTATCACGTGACCAACCTGTTGCTGAGACTATATTCACTAGTCTCAGCCACGCTGAATGATAATGACCTTGACAGAGAGCACCCAACTTAAAGAGTTAGACTATCTGAACTCTCTACCTCCACGTTCACACACCATCACCGACATAAAACGCTCGGCAAGCTGGCACGTGATTACCACGTCCTAATCAAAGGTGGGGAAAGTTGGAAAAGATAAACCGCGGGTCACTGAGAGAACACACACACACACACACACACACACACACACACACACACACACTCCACAGCCATTTTGAGACCAACAGCTTGGACCCGTTTTTCGGTTGTCGACATTATGCTACGATGTTGGCATCTCAAGGACTCCTTGGCATCCTAAATAACCCCCCTCTCCCATGCGTTCTTTCACTTCACAGTCGTCGGCCCTTTCGCAAATGAGGCTCTATCTACTGCGGCACTGGTTCCTGTAACAGCCAGGAGAAGAATGAGGGAGCACGGGTCAATTTAGACGCTGGACTGGGAGCAGGTGCCTTTGGCAGCTCCTGAGGAGGCAAAGGAATGAGTCTGGCTCCCTTATGTCCTGCCAAGATCCTAAATCGCAGCTGCCCACTGGCCGCCGAGGGCCGGCGGAATTGCTGGTCTGCCTCCAGTGTTTCTGGGCAGACCTGGGTGTGCCACAACACTAGGAGTGTCTGCATAGCTCCCGGCGTCCCGGGCTGTCTGCATGTCTGTCTGAGTGAGAGTACTTGGCTCGTGTGTTTATGACTGTTTGGGAATGTGTGTGAGTGTGTGAGTGGTTTCTGCGTATGTGTGTGTGTGTGTGTGTGTGTGTGTGTGTGTGTGTGTATGTGCATGCGCTTGTGCGTGCATGGTGTTATGAGTGGATATATTTTAATTTTAAGTCAGTTCATTGTCCATTTTAAGAGCCAGCCAGGCCTCAAAGCTCTCTCTTAGAGAAACCAGCCAGGCCTTGGAATGTGGTGCCGAACGTGAGAATTGGACAGAACAAAGAGACGCTGACATTTTGCTGCACAGATTGAGCCGAGAATAGAATTGGTCCGTGGAGAGAACAAAGACACTAATGTTGTACTGCACAGATGATGCCAAGAGTGTGATTGGTCAGTGGACGGCACCCAAAACTATAAAGCCTCCACCGTCTTTCTTTCTCTCTCTCTTACCCCCTACCTCTTAGGCGTGCAGTGCACGCACTGTGGCGGCGCCCAAGGTCAAACAGGAGATGGAAAGGGGGAACGCCAGAAACCCCCTTACCCATAGCCCTGTTGCCTCCCAAGACTCCTCCAACGCCATCCATCAAGGGTCCAGTCCACTCAGATGGACGTGATTCGACACCTCCACCAGAAGACCAGAGTTATCAGGCTGCCACGCTTGGCCTGACCCCACAGACAGCGTCATGCCTGACCCCACAGAGAGCGTCCTGCCTGACCCGTGGACAGCGTTGTGCCTGACCCCACAGACAGCGTCATGCCCTTCCCA
The DNA here is from genome assembly GCA_034096865.1 of Theodoxus fluviatilis. Taxonomy (NCBI): domain Eukaryota; kingdom Metazoa; phylum Mollusca; class Gastropoda; order Cycloneritida; family Neritidae; genus Theodoxus; species Theodoxus fluviatilis. The sequence continues at coordinate 107,196 of JAWQFJ010002488.1, read as the reverse complement.
TGAACAGCGTCACGCCTGACCTACAAACAGTCTCAACGCCGAGGGGAGACGTTCAACGTTACCCTCCCTTCCCAAGCACCAGAATTCAAGATTCCCTGGCAGGCCCATCTCCCCTGGGCCCTACATGTTCATCCATCTACAACCCTGTTGAAAGGGCTCTACGCTCATCAGTGATCAGCTGAATTGAACGTTCACAGATAAGTGTAACCATTGAAAGGCTGGCTGGTATGACATAATACTTTGAATTAATTATATGAAGAATTATCATTATTACTTCCATATTCTTAAAGTTATTTTTAAAGTCAAATTTCACCTACGTATCTTCTTTGTGTAGTCTCGTTCACCCCTTGTTTGCATGGAAAGAAAGTGGATGTTACAAGACGGCAAGATAAAAATCCCTAGACAATCTAGTGAGAGATCAAGAGCCTCGTCTCATAACAAAGAGCAGGCGAGAGATTTTTTTAAAAGAGACACAGAGAGAGATAGAAGACAGAAATAGAAGGCCGAGATAGAAGACCGAGACTGAGAGAGACAGAGAGACAGAGAGAGAGAGAGAGAGAGAGAGAGAGAGAGAGAGAGAGAGAGAGAGAGAGAGAGAGAGAGAGAGAGAGAGAGAGAGAGAGAGAGTGAGAGAGAGAGAGAGAGAGAGTTTTCGCGTGAGTGAAGAAAAAAGTTCTGCTGTGAGAGGAGTGTTTGTTTTCATTCTCTTCCAAATTCCCACATATCAAAAAAACCTTGGCAAAATGCCACTCAAATAAAAGTTGTGCGAGACTGAATTATCTTTACCACCAAAAAAGGTTGAAAGCTTTAAATTACCTATTTCAAGATAAGAATGGACGGTCATAAATGCTGCCTGCTGAAGGGAGAGAAGTCATCGGAGATTTACAGCGTTTCGTTAGAAAAAAGTACACAAGCTCTCTATTTCTCAAACCCTCACAAAGGGATTCTGTATCCGTTGAGAAGGAGCCACCAAAGGAGCAGGTGTACGGCCCTGAGTGACGAGTGGACTGAATCGACTTCACGTGCACCTTTAGCGCCGTAGGAAGAAACTATTCAGATCCAAAATGCAGGCGTTTCGTTCAATGTGCACAAAAAACCTTATTGTTTCCCCTCCCATCTCCACCTCATTTTAATTCACGAGGAAAGCTCTTGAGTCTTCATTACGGTGCAACTTTACATTCATGTAGTAGTTTTCATGAAAACAAAGGCGAATATTCAGACCAAATGAATTTACAGTTTTTAAAGGGTGTTTTTTACAGCTATAAAGTGTTAGCGGGGCATCACTCACTTAAACCTCACGACCTTCAGCCACATCCCCTCTAGCGTCTGACACCATGGTCTAGCCACGGTGGGGGGGGGGGGGGGGGGGGAGGGAGGGGGGAGGGCGGGGGGGGGGGAACGTGGCGGGGATTATAAAAGAGGTCAAATGCTATGGGTCGTTCCCATGACCGTTTGAGTGGAGAGGGAGGAAAAAACATACAAATGCCCCTCACTTACACCCAGACAGAGACATGCCCCGCTGTCGGCACCTTTCAAGCGGTCTGCTTTTTCCACCTCAGACACAATCTGCGCGCAAAGGTCAACCGTGGCCAATGCGGCGTCGACGCATGTCGTCCGCCCCAGGGCGCCGTGCAGCTGCAGTGCAATCACTGCACAAAGTGGCGATGCAAAATTGCAGACCCATTGTCCAGGCAGTGACAGGCACAAGGCCTGAACGTGCAACCCGAGCGGAGCGTACATCAACCTGCACCGTCCACCTGAAGACGCAGACCACGAAGGCGACATGGCAACAAGCGGCAGGATGACATTCCAGAGACAGTGGGACAGTGTGTGCTGCAGTGGTTGGAGCCTGGTTCTATGGCGCCGTGACCTTAAGAGGTCACTTACACCTACTTACAAGCGAAGGTATGAGACCAGAAAATATGACAAGGGAAGCGCAGGTACACTGAGAACTGACTCGAGGTGATGAGATAATAGTTATCTGCACAGCAGTCTTCTCCAACTCTGAGGATCTGTTGGTTTACAGGAACAACCGATGTCGATTTATCACCGCCACAAATGCTTTCGTATCACCAGTGTTTAGTCCTTATAACACCATGATGACATCTGAACACACAGACCCGACATTATACACCTGTTCACATCTAATTATGTGTCCCGGATTCCTGAGTGGGTGGAGGCAGCTTAGACAGAAGGTTAATGAAATGTCTTCGGAAATATTCAGCTTTGATCGGGGATAATACACATGCAATTCGTTTTGTGATACAAATTTAATTAGCGTTGTAATGCATCACGACCCCAATATCGTTTATATACACAACCTCGACAAACACATATGTCGAACACAAATTATATTTGAATATGCCATATATGGTTTTCTTTCCGTTTCTAGGTAACTTGTTTTTCAAACAAATTGGCAAAGAATGGCGCGAAACTTTGTTGCAGACGTACCTGTCTACAGCACGTGGAGCAGGTGAGCTTTAAAATATAACACTCGCTATAGTGGTCGAGTTTGTGGTGTAACACCCCGAAAGCAATGAAAGGGGTGGTGGAGGTGGAGATTCAACGGCGACGTCGCATGCAACTCTCATCTCTCGTCCATAAAGAGAACGTCTCTGTCACTGTAACACGACCAAGCAACCTGAAAATTGAAGTAATTAATCTTTGGGAGAAAGGTGTCCCATAATGGTTGATGGCAGTAACCGAAGGATGTGATCAGAATGCGTTTGCGCCCTGCCGAGATAATCCTCCCTTTGATCGGCATTCTCAGAGCTGCCAGGTCTTTGTGCCTTGACGAGTTTCCTCAACTCTGGCATGCAGCTGTGGGTTTTTGCTCCCATTAAAAACTCTTCGCCTTATCACGCATGGCCTCTGCCTATGATACCTGGGCCTTCCAGCGTCGGCTCCACCTTGGCTGGGCAGGAATGGAGTGAAGGTGATAAGACAATATCGTGGGGAACAACGACGCTACTTCGCCTAGTTTAAATGGGCACTCTGTGGCAGATTCTCAAGAGTCGAGTTTCTGCTGGGGCAGATTTGGGAAAGGCTTCCCGTTTACGCAATCGTCTGCATCAGGTATACAAACACGCGCCCGACCAAAATAGAGCTATTGTGGTGCAAATGCATGGAGGTTTGACGTGGGTCAGAAGACATGGTCCATTCCATGCTTTCAGGGAGAAAGAAAGTCGGAGGGCGCCTCAGAGGAAGATAAGGGAATTTCGCGCGACGCCTTCTAACTTATCTACCCCCATGGGTTTCCGTCTGTTTCTCTGATGTTTAAAGCCCAGAAGTTGAAGAATCCTTGGTAGGTGTGAAGAGATATAGGCTGCATTCATACTGGCATGATTTGCCACGTAGATGGAGAACATCAATGCACTGAGTACTGAAGGACGCAAATGAACACGTGCATAGACGAAGATATCACTCTGAGGTCAATATCTAAAGCTCATTTGATAGAATAATAGGGAGTTTTTGCCACTCGCAACCACAGAAATGTATCGTAGCATGGCGCTTCAATTCATGGTTACAAGACATATCTGCTTCTGTATAAAGATCTAGCTCTGATTTATCGACTACTTGAACCAGCTAAACTCGAACGCTTCATGACCACGGGTTCTAGCTTAAGAGGAGGACATCTAGGAGTAGACTTCACATGCGTATGTCTTTCCAATCAAAGAATCATATGAACATACTATGTCTTATTCGCATGCATGCGCTTCAAATTCGAAAGAGCATGAGGTAGACTAGAAGAGCAAAACAACACCAAACGAGGACAGGAGAAGGCTAAAGATACACTGCGCCGGCTTCGTTGCGCTGGACTAATGGCTCAGGGGAGACATTTATGTTTATGGTTGCAGCTCAAAAACGAAATAACAGATTACCTCCAACAGTTACTGGGTTGTTTCTTGCCTGAAACCCCGACTTTGTACCAAATTTTATCAGAATCGGTTTCCAACTTTTGGAGTTATTTTGCCAAATAAAGATCGAACGAACCGAGGGAAACATTTATCTCCTTAGCGGAGGTAAAAATCTTAACCGAGTATATCAAACATATGAAGTTTTTGGTCGTTTATGAAGACGAAGCAACTGTTAAAACAGCTACAGGTAAAAGTAACAAATGTTTAATTGTTTAATAAAGAGAATGAAATGCGAATTTGTTCCAGCAAGTGGTTATTGAAGTATCATTTTGTTTGAGGCACTGGAATACAAAAATGAAACAGGCCTATAGGAAGCCAAGACTTCAGGAACTCTTTGTTGCATTTCAGGCAGAAGGACAAAAGCTGATGCAGGACCAGGGGACAAAAAATAAGGAGCGAGGTCAGTCCTGTTTGACACGGCCCTTACCGCACGCATTCTACCCAGAACTAGGCAGGCATGGCATGCCACCACTTGCAGTCAGGCCACACGACGCTGCATTTTTTGCTTGACCTTGGTGATGGGTCACTCTTACTGATGCAACGGTGCATCTGCCTCCCGGATTCCTGAGTGGGTGGAGGCAACGTAGACAGAGGGTTCGAGATACGCCTTCAGAAGTGCTGTGCTTTGTTAGGAAACAATTCGTATTATTATACTTTTGGTTATAAAAGTTTGTTATACTTAAAAAGAAAGTAACTGCTAGGCATTCTGGCTGTCTGAGCGGTAAATGCATCCTGATTATTTGTGAGTGACACTCTCATCGACAATGATTGTGGTGGAAAGAGTGCAAATAAGACTTATTTTCTGGCATATTTCAACGCCGGAGACTGTGTGTTCTCTCCAACTATACATGCAGCCCGAAAGGACGGCGAGACGCGTGGCCGTAACATTGGCCTTTATTTGGAGAATGTTAGACACCGAATTATCATTCCTCTCCTACATGACTCATTTCACGCCAAGTTACCTGGAGGACCACAAAGGGGGAAGGACATCTCCTCGTTATGTATGGACAGCAGTCCATCACGCATTCCCAGCATTCCATTACTCTTTTTTTAAGCGGGGTGAAGTGCTTTCAATTTTGACGAGATAGTGTCAAGAGCCTCAGCAGTATTTTCAATAGTAGATATGCATATTAACAGTCGGCTCATTCCGCTTTGAAGCAACCTGTTTTCCAGCAAGCAGCCTGGCTAAGTCCAACACAAACAAAAGTTGTGGTCACGGTAACATGACCAAAAAAAAGGTTGGTAGGTCGGTCAGATTTTTTTTAAATAAAAGAAGCCAGAATTAACAAACATTTCAATTTTTCTTTCGCATAAAAAAACTGAGTTTAAAAAACTGAATGCGTGAATTCCCCGAGTGCTTATAGGGCAGGAAGATGGACGCTTACTATTCGTTGATTACCGTTTTGGGTTGTTTTTTTCCTCTCTTTTTTTGCACGGGTTGGAAGGAAAAAACAGAGTCGGTCGGGTTATCGTAACCACAAAATTTTTGTGTGTGCCTAAATATGAAAGGAATGGAAAACCATGCAACCAACCAACCAGCCAACCAAGCAAACAAATAAACAAACAAATAAACAAAAACACTACCATTGTGTTTTATGTCCAGGTAAAGCATACAATTACAAAGAAATCTGTATTCCCAAACCCTCTGCCCTGACAGTGACAGACACATACTACTTCATCTTACTGTCTGAGTTTTAACCACAAAGCAGGCCTCCCTGACTCGTGATTACGTCTCCTTGACGCTCTCTATGTTAAAAAGCCACAAATGACTACCAAACGAGACAGTTACTGCCTGTTTAATATCAAGAATGAGCACGTAACAGTTCATCCGTCCTCCTGAAGGTCTGTTACGCATTGCTCAAGGAGATTAAGAGGCGTAACCTAATCACATCTGAACTACAGAGACGGATACAAGCCCTGGAAATGAGATGCTACAGCAAGATTCTGAACATCTCATATAAAGACCATGTCACGAATGAGGAAGTCAGCAACAGAATCAGGAGAGCAATTGGACAGTACGAAGACTTGCTCTCAATCGTGAAAAGCAGAAAGCTGAAGTGGTACGGTCACGTGTCAAGAGGCAGTGGGCTGGCCAAGACCATCCTGCAAGGTACCGTACCAGGTGGGAGAAGGAGAGGCAGGCAGAGAAAGAGGTGGGAAGGCAACATCAAAGAATGGACAGGCTTGACATTTGCTGACTCACAGCGAGCCACAGAAGATAGAGATCGATGGAAGAAGATTGTCCGAAAGTCATCAGTGGTGCCTCAACAACCCATCTCAGGGTTAAGAGAATGAACTGAACTGAACTGAAGTGAACTGAAACTAATAAATGATACACTGAGGTGTTTTCGAATACAGTAGTGATTTTGCCGAGGTAGACACTTAATGAAAACATAAATATCTCACACCTACTGTGAGAAACATAAACCTGATATAGGAAATCTGACACTGTCCACATGCCGAGAAAAGCTGCGAAGTATTTCTTACATTATGCTTGGATACTATTTCTATGAAATACCTCGTGGCGCTATAATTTAACTCGACAATCAGCAAGTAAGCCAAAAATAACTAATTTCTATACAAATCTATGGTCAAACTAAGCCAAGCTTACAACTATCTCGCGGCTTAGCCTCTGTTTGATTTAGTATCCAAGTTTGTGCGCCGCCCGTCCAACCCTGACGCATGAAGGGTTCTCGTGCAGAAAATTGACCACGGTCTTTTCAATCTGCTTAGCCAGTGAAGTCCATTTTTTGTCCACCTGGATAGTGCACCACGATATAGAGAGAGGAAAATAAATATAGACCAGCATGAGGAGGAGGGAATGGAGACGGGGAGGAGGGAATGAAGAAGACTGAGAGGGAGAAAGAGATGCGACAAGTCATTCTTTGTTTAGGTGGAGCCAGTTCGTTTATGGTACGATTAGCAACAGGCGTTTGGAACTTCTTGTGCGTCTCAGAAACCACTAAAGCGTGTTACTACACTTACTTAACTTCAATCAGTCTGTCTTACTGCGTCAGAAGTAGCTTCATCCCAATGCCTACTTACCTGCTAAAAGGACATCTCTGTCACACAAAATTCTAAGTCGTCTCTTACTTTACAAGGATTAGTCCTGGACAGCGGGGAATCAGCCCTCGTGAGGTCGGGAACATCAGACGAGACGACAAGCTGGATGCATCAGAGTGGATCTTGAGGTCTTACGAATAAATACGTAATAAATACGTCCTTTCTTATGGGGATCTACATCGCCTCTCCCCGCCACCGCCAGGACACAAACTCCATTATGTTCAGAAAGCCGCGAGCTTTTCCGAAGCCTCTTTAGAACAGCGCACGAAGCGATAGAAAGAAAGTCAATCAGAGCGTGAAATTCCATATCTGATAAAAGCGTCATCTCGTCGAGGAATCGTATTTGTCACAATGATTCGCCATGAGGCCCCCTATCCCTATACGTCATCTTCACACATCGCTACCATTCCCTCGTCCCCAACCACATTTCACGTCCTATTTCATGTCCTTCACCACCATCCCATGTCCTCCATCCCCATCCCCCACCCCCAAAAAGAGAACAGAGTAGTGGGTCTGACACCCGACCGACCCCTAATTTTCTCTGCCGACTCTGAACTTTTTTTGATCATGCAAAAAGGAAGAAAAACATTGACGGTAAACAACGAACGAAGTGTTTTTCCTTCCCTGTAAGCACTCTGGAAATCCACTATTTACTTTTTTAAAAGCGTTTTCAACGAAAGAAAGTTTGGTTTATGTTCTCTTCTATACAAAAGGGGGGAAAGTTCAGCCCGACCTACCAACCGGTTTTTTTAAACCCAAGTTACCTTAATCACAACTTTTCTGTTTTGTGTGCGTGTGATCTAAATGATCTAGCAACAGGTTTTCTTACTCCCACGTTCTTGAAAGGCAGTTCGCTCCTCTTCAAACTGGATTTCCCCCGTAATAAACTGCTTTATCGCCCGCCCAAGGCGATAGCACACGCTTCTAGGAATGAAGATGACCTACAGTGATATAACCGGCTTTCCACTAAACGACTCGGTGAGTGTAATCTAAAAGCACTGATGAATTTAAATGAAGCTGAAGCAGTTAAGTTCCTGTTAGTTGACTCTCCATGTTAAGTGCTTATTTCGTATGTGAGAATAAACATTTTCAGGAGACATGTTTTTTTTCGGGGACGGTTTCAAATCGCAATAACTATGAATCAAGAAATAATATCACAACCATCGTAAATTGATTCGAGTCTTGATAGATTATCGTGGACGAAACTCAAAAGGATTCGCGCAGCTTGTAGGCTGCTATGACTAAAAAAAGTGGTATATGTTTATTTCTGGAGCTCAAGAGAAATGTCTTTAAGGCAACCTCTGAATTCACAGTGCGAGTCGCGTGAACTGTAGGCAGTTTTATTCCAGAAAGAAATGTCTCTAACTTGAACTGCTAAGAAAAAAAGTTCTCAGTAGGTCTCGAAGTTTGAGATGCTTTGTGTACTTGACTTAAGTCTAACGATACACTTGCGAGAAGTACGATTAGTTCAATTGTTCAAATTGATGACTGTACCCATATGCTATGATGTGTTTATTCATTGTTAATATCCCACCGTGTAGAGGTGTACTCGAACTGCAGTCATTCTACATGACAGTGTCCAAATAGAAGGTTTCTGCAGAAATGGAGACGAGACGAGACAAGCGACGCGCTTCTTTGAAATATTAATTGCCTCCTCCACTTCCGCGACTCTGGCTTGGCTACAGTGTCAGCAGCGAGTGCTGTATATATCGCTTGCGATCAGACACGAGCGCTGCGTGCAACTCGTATCGGCGGAACAATCTTATCGTCAGACGACGACGGCTGACGCGGTCAAGCACTGGCCTTGTGTGCTTACCGTGTTTCACGAGGGGATAGTGTTCGCTTGATTCAATTGTGCACGAGTTTTACGCTTCTTCAAGTTTTCCCCCTCTTTAACTACTCTCCAATTTCAGGCCTGACTGCAACGCGACAACAAAGTTAACTTCGGCTGCGCAATCTGTAGGAACAAACCTTCACGGAGACCAAGTGTCGCCAACGAGACATTTCGCACAAGTTCTCTCACAATGAACTTGCAAACTCGTCTTAAATATATTACGCATGTAAGTGACAATATTATGCTGTAAGTATAGTGTTTGAATACTGAACCTATGTACCCTCTGTGGGATGAGGGTAACGACTGACCCACCGTCCCCCCTGTGCGATTTGTAACAAGCGAATAACAAGGAAATAGTGACTTGACCTGCTCTTACTATATCGTGATCATTGGCCTTACATTGCCTTTAAAGGCTGATGTCGTAAAACTCCGTCGTTCTATCCATCCATGAGCCAATGTGCAGTGACTCATTGCGGCATAATGGCTGTGAGACCAGATCTGCACAGGAAATTCTTTGCTCATTTGTTATGTGGAACTGTGGCTTGTCAGTACATCTATTTGCACAGGTTGGTTTGTCTTCATCTCAGTCAAGAGTTTGAGTTAATGGAGAGCTATTGCATACCTGGTAACGATGTATATATATATATACGTTTTCCAATACGTGATTTTCCTTCCTGTCTTTTTTTCTTCTTTATCTGGGTTTACAATGAGGCGATTTCAACCTTCATGGGGGCCTTTATACATGTACATAGCAGAAATCTGTACTACAGCCCAAACCAAACGGATACTATTTGACTTCAGCTGTAAACATTTCAAGAACATCGGTCGTGGCGATGTTGAGCTCACATTCCCTAGATGCCGCCAGAATTCCGTGTCGATACCCTGTCGATACAATCATGTTGTACTCTTCAGTAAATAAACGAAAAAGACAGCTGGCGATTCTAAATAACCACCCTGGCAACCTACGTTTAAGTAAGAAAGTGCGCAAGGCTTGCAGAGGAAAAGTGAGGGACAGGGAGACCCGGGGTGTGGGACAGAGAGATTTCTGGAAGGGGAGAGGGGATAAAGGAGGGAGGAAAGGGGGTGGGGGGAGGTTGGAACAAGGGATATGGGGGGAGGGTGCTGAGGCAGGAGTTTGCAACAGAGAGGATCACATCTCCAGGAGTCGTCTTGTTTACCTTGTAGCTAATCAGACGGAAGGCGGCTACAGATCTTTACGATCCCAGTCCACTATCAAGTTCCGTGGCGGCGGATGGGGGCGGAGCTCGACTCCTCGCCCCAGTGGAGCTTTGCCTCCCATTAAGGCGCCCCTCCACCCCTTTCTCCCTCATCCACCCCGTGCACCCCAATCTCCGCAAGGCAGAAGGCTAGGGGTGTGACGTGGCTCGGGTAGCAGACGTCGTTGCCAGGACAGATCGGGGTGCGATCGATTACAGCAGCGAGGACACAGCCTCCTCTCTGCTGTCTTTGGTCCCCAATCTCCAGACTCCACTTATGTTCCGTGATCCTTTCTCTCGTCATAAGAGGATCCCACAATGATCATGGGGCTCTTTGGTGATGACTATTGTAGCTCTGTCCAAGGCAATGTGTAGGTCGTATCTGTATGACACACGTGTCACATGGCTGCTTTGTTGGCAAAAGCACAAGCAGATGAACCTCGTTTAAAACTTCGTTGGAGAACGCACATGACCACACACCGGAAATTACGAGTACATGCCCGGAGACAAAAAGATGCTTTTAAGGCAACACATCGTTACGCTCTTACACACACACACAAGAACACAAAAACAAATGCACACATACAGAGAGGCATAAAGACATGCCATCAAATGGAACAATAAGCATATACGTCATCGCAAAGTCCACCCTTACTTCATTTCATTCATGGCTACATGATTTGCTTCAGTTCTTAATCCGACGAGTTTCACTTAATGCTATGCTTTCACTCAAGCCAAGTCCATCATTTCGGTCATATTCTATCACGTTCACATACATTTGGAATTAAAACTCCATTAACTTCAAAGTCCACTTCATCCCCACCCATATCCACCCGTCCAACTACGTACCCTTCCCCTCAACACCTACTACAAGTACAGGCCCCAGCAATCTCAATTCCAAGGCAATGCAGCACTAGTGCATTTTGGCGCATTATGCGTCTGCCTGGCAATTAGGCCATTGTGCTTGAATGGCATTTATGGCGAACCTTTGAGCCAGATCTGCATCAAAGATGTGCCACTGCTTTGTGCACCTGCTGCTTCACAAAACAAGGATACCCTTTGACAAGAAGTACAGGCGGACAAAGTCCTTACACTTTTGGAAATCGGTGCTAAATTCCAAATAGTTTCGGATAGGAGACGAGACGCAGGGAATGAACCATGTACCAAGTCTTTCTACAGTGTTCTCCATGTGAACAGTAGCAGAATAGACATCGACGAAGAAAGCACAAATGTCTCCGAACATCACAGGTGGAGCCTCTGCCAAGGTAAAGGTAGAAGGCGGTTGGAAAAAATCCCCACTACTGACAGCCTCAAACAAGCTGCTGACAACGGCAAAAGGCAGGTTACTCATTTGGAGTTTTTGTAGCCCGCCCGTCTCATTTCGTCCCTTGGGATTAGGTGGCGAAGAGAGCTCCCACGGTCGAGTGGCTTGAGTCTTCATTAAGGCCACGTAACTAAATGCAAATACTACTGTTACGTGGAAGGTATTAGCTGCATGCAATATCTGATTAAGACTTAATTTGAAGGACATCATGAAAACCTATCCACTTCAGCCACACCAATCCGTGTCCTATTCTGATGACCATGAGGTCCGAGGTCAGCCAGTGGGCCGAGTAGACTACCGTCGTGCGAAAGAGTCAAGCCAGTGAAGAGTTTGATCCAGTTACGTACAGACAATGATTAACGACTTACTGCAGTCATGAAGTTGGCATTTCGTTCGGTCACACTTGTACAACATCTGGGACGTCAGCCGAGCAAATGAGTTCACACTCAGCCAATGCATGATTAAATAACTGACTGTTGTTAGGTTGCTGGTAAGACTTTTCAGGTTAGCTTTGCCAATGCAACACATTCCATGCATGCCACAGATGCGTCTGATCTTCAGATAATTTCTAAAGGTTGAGGTTTCCCACCCAGTCATCACGCACGACTTCACAACATATCAGTCTCTTTTTTATTTATTAAAAACAACCCTTTTCTCTCCTCTTGGGAATCATACCTCCAGTGAATCGTCGAGCGCGCCAAATCCAATTATACAGCTAAACGCTTTTCGCACATTGGAGAGGGGCAAGGTTCACATTTCAATGGGCTTTTAATGAGGTGCGAAACGCTCTCTACGGCGCGATTCGGCGCCGCGGGAATCTCTTTAGGATTAGTTACAGACCATTCCGAACCCATTTCTTTGCGGCTCGATTCTCTCACTAGTACGTTATCTCGAAACGACCCCATGTCACAGGGCGACACTCTGAAACAAGCTGTCTGAATTCACTGATTCTGATTTACAGTCGCCCCACCATTCCCACAAATAGGAGCCTGTCTCTTTTCGAGGGCGGCAAAAGAGGTTTCATGAGGGGGGGCCACAACTCTAGCGAGGTGCCCCGTGGCGTGAACTCTACAGGCGGCTCCTGGCTCATTGAAATCACTCCATAAAACGCGCGGCCAGAACAATCGCAGTCGCTCGATCCCTCTTTAAGCTTGGCAGGCGCCTGTCCCACCGACCGCGAGAAAAAAGGAGAGAAAAAAGGATGGGCTCAGCGGGCTCGTGAAATCCTGAGACCACTTTGCCGGCGTTTTGATTTTCGGGGTAGAATGAACCCAGTCAAAGCCAATTACCTCATTCCGTCCGCAACAGCCGAGAAAATCACGAGAGGAGGCTTCCCCGGTTTCCGAAGTGTTGCCATCCCACCCAAAGATGACCGCTCTTTGGTGAAGACGATGTTGCCGGAACCCCGAGGCCGAGTGTTCACTCGCCTGCAGATCGAGTCCCTTCAGACAAGACGACAACCGTAGAAGCAGCCTGGAGTAGTCTGGGTTGTGTATACTTTCCTTAGCGATCTCGCCTTCTCACAGCAGAAACTAGCGAATGCCGTGGATCGAATGAAGTTTTAATGGCTACCACAACATTACATCAAGAGTGCGCCGAAGCCATCGCCACGTGCGCGAGGCATTCCAGAGACGATAGGAAAACCCGAGTGATTTGCGAGATGTCGCGAGCGGTGAAAGAAAAAAAGAAAGAGGTGAGAAAATGAAAAGGCGAAAATGGTAAGAACAGCTACGAGAGATAGAAGTCTGGAATGGAACAACACAAAGGATGAGTGTACAAGCAGAGACAAACGGTGCAGGAGATAAACAAACAAACTAAAACGGTCTGTGTAAGCGGACAGAAGCGAAGAACAACAAACGGAGACATGGTTTCCCCACAGAAAAACCTGCAAAGCTTTCTGTCGACATTGGTTGAAAAAGTGTCCCCTCCTTGTGCCAGAAAATCGAAAAAAATTCTCAGCAAGATAAAAGCACAGCATTCCACGCCGCTCTCTTTCAAGCACTGGAAATAAACTCCATGGCCTCCAAGCAAGGAAACATATTGCAAGACAAAAGATGACTGTATCCTATCTTGCGCCTTCGTCTTTCGTGGTGGAACAGAAAAACCTCATTATTTTCGTCACGTTTGTCGTGGAAGTCGACAGCAGACCTACATAGCTTCACACTGTTTATCTTCCGAGCGCTCCAACGCTTTTTTTTTAACCGGCCTGCCAGATTTTCAGAGATTGCTGCCATTACGTGAGACCCCCTAGAGAGTTTCCGCGGGGAGGCGGAAGTTCCTTCAGACTTCCTTAGCATGCGCAATCCCCATGTTGATAGCGTGCCGTTTAGGTTCAGCCTGCACGATTGGCTGTCGAGGAAAATAAAAGTACAAGAAGAGGAGCGGCGTTTGGGAAAAGGTCACCAAAAACAAGAGCAATGAAGTCCAAAATGCCAATACAGTCTGCAGTGGAAAGTAAGGGGCAGAAAAGTAATTAATCGGCTATGAAATTCATATGCTTAGTACACAGGCATTTCTATGGGCAAAGGCGAAAATGTAAAAAAGAAAGTGTTGATGAATGGCCATGGCGGAAAACCGGCAACGAGAAAGACATGATGGAAAGGAGCCCCGAACTGAAGGAGTCCAGTATGGATGGAGATAGACAGGCGAGGCATTAAGCAACATTGCAGGTAGATCAGGGAAGCACATGGCTTGGTACCCAGCCAGGTAGGTAACTAGGTGGGTAACCCTCGGTTGAGTAGGTACACAGATGACAAGGTGATTCTGTTGCCCAAAGTCACGGTGACCTCTGCACTAGCACGAGTTGCACTGACCTAGATGCACCGCAACACTGCGTGCACGTAAATCACGTGGAAAGCGATCCGCGCTAGAGTAAGTCGTAACGAGGACTACATGTGGACCAGCCATAAACAGGAACTTCCTCTCCTCACAGAAGGCGCTGCTTTGAAGTTTCTCCCACGCCAGAGCACAAAAACATCGCAGGGACAGAGGCGCTTGTCAGCTGCAGACGTCAACAGGCTCGGAAAGCACGAAGGGAACTTCTGTGGTTGCGCGCACGCATATCGCGAGGGAAAAAAATAATATAAATGCGTTTTGACGAATCGCTTACTGCGGCGTTTGATGAGGCGGAAAGAACGGTGCAAGTACATTTGCAGTGGCCACGTGGGTGGTATTCAGACTAAATTGCGTTATTTCCTATATTCAAGTGTCTCCTTCACACAATCTCACAAGTTGGAATTCCCCCTTCCCTCGCCCCCTCCCCTCCCCCCCAACCAACCCTTATCCCCAATCCCATCCCCACCTCAAATCATTCTTGCTCTAGCTGTGTTTGCAGTTTTACTTTCTCCCTTTTTCTACTTCCGAAAAGCACAGACCGCGATAAAGGAAGGCAGAACGTAAGCAATGAAACGTGCACACTCCACCAGCTTTGATGGCCAAACCATGCGCCGGCGCCACCGCTTGCTTGTGCAATGGTCTCTGACGCACCGAGGTCTCTGGGAGAGAGAGGAACCCCACAGAGCATTCCTCTTCAGTAAACATGGCCTTGCACCATCAGACATCGTCACAGCGGAACTGCCCCGCTGGGCGCGGAAAGGTCGCAGTCTGGCGATACTCTCGTGGCATGACGCAAAGCCGTGGCGTGAGTGCGAGTTGCACGAGGATGCTCCACTTTCGACGGTTCTACAGTCTGCTGTGATGAGCGGATCACAGAGCAAGGGAGCAGCGGAAATAGCAACAGATTGGAAACAGCGGCAGCAGCTGCAGAAAAAGGAAACAACAGTGGTAGTTGTAGTGGCTGATAGTAGTAGTAGTAGTAGTAGTAGTAGTAGTAGTAGTAGTAGTAGTAGTAGTAGCAGTTGTTTTTATTGCTGTTGTTGTTTATGATGATGTGATAGTAGTTGTTCTAGCAGTGGTGGTAGTAGTAGTAG
>JAWQFJ010002488.1:66912-86912 GCA_034096865.1 Theodoxus fluviatilis | reverse complement strand
ATCCTCCATTCAAACTCATGATTAGAAGGATGTTTTTATTTGATGGACGTGACAAAAGTCAAGATATGAAGGGTCTGCTGTAATGTATGAATTGTGGAAGTAAGATATTTTAAGGAAAATCCTATGTTGGATACATGAAAACTAATAAATGCCACCCATTACCTCGATAGTTCAAAAGGGGAGATACATGGAGCGTACATCATGCAATAAACCCGTCTGATGTATGCCTTGATATACAACAGTGGAATGTTACACATAGGAATGACGACAGGAATAAGCAAAAGAAACATACATAAAAATCGAATTGGATTTCGATAATGTTTTGAAGTCTCTACATCTAAGCATTTCCTAGGGTCATTTTCTACAACTCGGTGGGGGCAAATTCATAAAAATCGCACGAAATATTGCAAGGTCATCGACAAACCTGGACCAAAGCCGAAACTGCCATCACCAATACCTCAAAGATTGCATCGTCAGAGAATATCCAGAAAAACACTTCCAGACCGACGGTTCCACGGCTTAAAATTTCTTATCATAGTCGCCATCGAGCGCCTATCGTCCGAGATCTCCGCTTCTCACGGACACTTAAAACCACAACGCCAGAATAAGCACGACGCAAGGCAGTTGGCGAAAGTGAAGTGAAGGGAAATTTCCGACAAGCAGTCTTTGAAGTGACAGTGACTGTCTATGCACACACACCAACAAATCCCAGGTTTACTCAGTTCAAGTTCTTGCAGCGTGCGTGGCTCCACCATGACTGAATTTGCAACAGTAGTCAGCGAGACCTCTTCCAAAAAGAGGGTTTGCATTCCATTTTTTGTGTCCTCGTCTGAGGTCCCGCAATTAATTTTTATCCCTGTGTTAGGAATATGCAGCTAAATGCAGCGTCGATGGTCTCACTGTAACTGACTCGTTACAGTAGTCAACAAGTTCCCTACCTGAAAGAGGCTCACAATTCAAATGATTTACTTTCTCATATGCTTGCATTGTTCACGGGTGGTCAGTCACGAACGATGTTTCTCAACTTTGTAAGAGCGCGGCAGCAGTGATGGCAAGGGACTTTCTGTAGTCATCCTGTGCAAGGGCATTGCGATGAATGAATCACGATGCGTGGTTGGCTATTGCTTCTGTTTAGTTTCCTACGGTGACAAGTGGTGAATGATTAACCTCTCCTCGCCACCCAAGAGTGCATTTAACCCCACCAGTGGGATTCCATTCGTGATACTTGTGCTGAAGTGACCCTGAATGACCTCACGAGGAAGTGACCGCCTACGGTAATTACGGCCTGACTTGGATAAAATGAACTGGTTGACACTCTCTGGCGAACAGTGACGAGACAGAACAAACACATAGCACGTGAAAAGACTTATATTGAACGCGGATGCTGCACCTTTTACACGTGTTCAATCTTGCATTGATAGCACCTAGGAATCTCCTTTCAATAAAGACACATCTATTATAACCATCTGAGCAATCTTCCAAACAGCCATTTCTGTATTTCTCATTCTTGCAATGGGCAACACACAACGTACATGTTTGCTGAAAGTCTATGTTAGCGAGACCTGACATAGATTTGTTTCATCGAACGTGCTCACCTTGGCACATTTGAATAAAACTTGATAACAGCGCCATGAAAGCCCTTCAACTTATCAACAAGAAATGAAGAAGTAAACACACCAAGTTGTGGAGGAGGAATCTGGACGACTGCCAACATTTCCACGACGAGTGAGGTCCCTAACACCTTCAATACACCGTATGAAAGGGATTCTTCAAGAACACTCACTCTCTCTCTCTCTCTCTCTCTCTCTCTCTCTCTCTCTCTCTCTCTCTCTCTCTCTCTCTCTCCCCCTCTCTCTCTCTCTCTCTCTCTCTCTCGTGTCACGGCCTTATTCTTGCTGTCTTTTAACCTGACCGCGACCCGACCGTATGGATTCTGTGTGTCGTGGCTAAGGGCAGGTGAATCGCTGGGAGCCCTATGTCAACATCACCTCGGTGTCAATGTGTTGGTCATGGGACATTAAGGGTGCGCGCACGCACGCACGCAAACAGCCCAGGTGTCGAAAGAGAGGGCGGGGAGGATGTACGGGGAGGGAGAGGCAAGAGACAGGAATGGAAACGTAGATACCGAGGAGTACTCAAGAGCGCAGTTCAACGGCGATGGGTCAAACAGGGTGGATTGCGCAAACACGCAGATACCGGGAGAATACGATCTTAGCAAGTGAGTGAGATTTGTAAAGGGATAGACTCGACATAGAAACAAATTGGCTGGAGAACATGTATGGAGGCCTGAAGGAGCTACAAGGAAAGCAACATGAAGCAAACTGTACGGTGCAAAGTGATCTTGAACACATTGTACACCGTTTCTAGATTCAGAATGGACCTGAAGGATGTGCTCTGATATGAAGAGAGAAAGATCGTTCAAGAAATAAACTCGCCCTTCACGGTGGTTTCCTGGACTTTACGTGGCTTTTCTTCCACAACGCCACCTGCACAACTGCAGTTCCCACCCGGACCAGATCGCTGTTCTGGGCAAGCAGGTCTTCTTTCAAGTTGTCTCTCAAAAATCACTTCATTTGAGCTATCTCTGTATCAAACCCATACCGCTTACAAGCCATGTTGTCATCATGACGTGCAGAATTTGCACTTGGACAATGTTTCTGCATAAACGACTGATATCCTCTAAGAGCAATAACCACGTCGTAGCTTGCGTCTGTCATAATATGAGTGTGCAGACGATACTGTGTTTCAGAAGGATGTAATATTCTCGTTCCATTACATATAAGGCGATGATATCCAGGTACATGTTGGCTAGCAGTGCTCTTAACTGCGATACACTGATGGAAAACGAGCCCTAAATCAAACAAGTAGAAACCAATGGTTCAGGCAATGACTGTAGCTTCACCCATTATCATGTCAGCTTTTGTGCATTCTTCTTTGATGGCACCGAGTGTAGATGGTCAACCCAATCCTGGATGCTCACACTTCGGGCAGTGAGTGCATTTGTAAGACGCTCTTTAGCAGAAGGTGTTGGGCTTCCTAAGTGTTCCAGCCCCGCTGGAGCACTCCCACCGACTTGTACAGAGCTGGAGCGCCTTTTTTTGTTAAACTCCACTATTCTGAACTCTCCAGTGCGTGGGTCTCCAATTCGCTTGGCAGAGGTATCACAGTGTTTGAGATTTTCTATTGTACCATCTTTGTATCTCATTCTTGGGTGTCCCGGGGTTCTGTGGCCCCACATCTGAGGCTTCTCATCAAAGCCAGGACATCCCCACTAAGCCAACGTCGCACGTCGTGACTTCCATGCAGAGGTCTATGAAGCGCTTTTCTCGAGACAACTTTGTCACACGGCGGTAGTAAATCACCAGACAATGCTTTTTTTTTACGGGAACGCTTAGCTCCCACTACAGTCCCAGTAACTATAGGAGTGGAAGAATGTTGTGCGCGCGCGTGTGTGCATGTGTGTGTCTGTGTGTGTGTGTGTGTGTTTTTGTGTGTGTGTGTGTTTGTGTGTGTTTGTGTGTTTGTGTGTGTTTGTGTGTTTGTGTGTTTGTACATGTGTGTGTGTGTTTGTGTGTGTGTGTGTGTGTGTGTGTGTGTGTGTGTGTGTGTGTGTGTGTGTGTGTGTGTGTGTGTGTGTGTGTGTGTGTGTGTTTGTGTGTGTGTGTGTGTGTGTGTGTTGTGCGCGCGTGCTTACGATGCGCGCGTGTGTGTGACACGATCTATTAACATCATCACGCAGCATTCGTGCTACCGTGCTGACTTCGCGCCATCGCCTGAACGAGTAAATTGTTGCAAAAGAGTCAGGATGCATTTCTCACACGGCAAACATTTACACCGTGTTCCAGATTGTATGCGGTGCCCATTTGTGCTATTCTTTGGTAAAGAGAATGTCACGCCAGAGGAAGGCTTGTCGTGCACATGCATATAACGAGTGATAACTTCAAACATGCACCACGTACGCAAACATGCAGACGCATATTTACACACATGTTTATTCTCTTTTACAGTGCCAAATAGACGCGCTGTTGCGGCTTGCTCGATGCGTCACATCGATATTGTTCAGTTCAAAAAAATGTGGGTTTTGATTTGTAGGTGTGAGAGCATATTCGACAATACGCTTATCTTTTTGCAGTACGCCCGCACCCCTTCAAACAACTGAAAAGCGCTTCTTGAGAGTAATTCAGTGACATGGAGCCTAATTTCAAGTTTTACCACTTGACAATAATGCCACCTTGCATTTCGGAAGGAACTTCTCATCCTTCCTAGTTTTAAAAGTTATAATTTAAAAGTAATGACATCTTTTCGACTTCCTGCTTCCATGCAACAGCACATTTTCATGGAAGATAACGACGCAAGGCCTACGACAAGATGACGGTCCTGGATCATAATCACGCACCATTCATGCGTCTCCAGATAAAAGCGCGTGATAGACGGGAGATGGAGACGAAAAGGCCGCAATTCAGGCTTGGTAATGAGAAAGACGCCACTGATAAGGATGCCATAGCTCCATGACACCTGGCAGTTCACACCCTCCCCCATTCTTTCCTGGCCCCTCAGTGGCGACATCAGCGGCGTTTTCTGTCACCTCCTTCATTCATTCCCGTTGGCACGAAGCAAAACCATGCTGAGAGGAGACCTGCGAGGAATCGTGACTGCATGCACTTTGGCAGACAGACAGAAGTGGGCTGCAAGTCAGAATGACGTTGGCAGCATAACTCTCTATTCACATGACGGAGACCTCGAGAACAATGAGAAGAAGCTGTCCGTTAACATTATTATGAATGCAAGCTATCCCCACTCAGGGCCTCATGAAAGGATCTCAAGCATTTCCAAAGCCTTGACCTCCTTTCACATACTGGTGCCGTAACTACAGCGTCTGCTCTGATATTTCAGGCCATGCCAAGGCTTACTTTACGTACATTCTCACTTATAATAATCGGTCACAACCATTTCTTTAACCAGATGCTGAACGTGGAGGAATACCAGACGTTTTACAATTGCGCAATCGCATTGTTACTTTGCTACATTCTGCTGTGAGCAGGGACATTTTCCCGCAACGTGTGAACACGGAAATGAAGGGCATGTGGAGTCGTCACGTCGTGCCATGCCATGTGACGTCGTGTCGTGATACGGTAACGTCACGTCACTTCACGTAGCGTTTCTTGCACGCATCATTGGCAAAGTATCGGGTACTTGTGAGAATGGTTTGCATACACACATACTTTTGGAAACACCAAAACAAAGATTTGCAGTTCCGATGCCACCAGGGGTCATCAGGACTGTTTTTCTTTATTAACCTCTGCCCTTCACGTGGTGCACGTGCTGAGTGTGCGTCGACTAGCTGCTCGGAGTGTGAATCCCAGCAGTCACCTTTGATCTCACTTCACCCTACTCCCGAACCCAAATGTAGATGCATCGGTCTACAACGCAGACGAGGCGGCGAAGATCAAAAGGGGAGAGTGACAGTGGGGGTGCACGGCTGCCTGACGGATTGCATGGCTCGTTGCAGCAGGCAAAGGACATCGGCACCATCCATCTCCCAGAACGCCTGCCTCTGTCTATCTGCGCTGGGAATGTCCCTGCCTCGTGGCTCCCAAAGGCCTTATGCACTCATGTGTAAGTGTTGAAGTAAAGAAATCAGGAACTTCACAGAAGGGTCTATGACCCCAAGCTTGCACACTGTGCGGTTTCCTCGAGATCAGATAACGCCTGTTCTCAGTAGAAGAAAAGCTCGCCAAGATTAAGTGATCCTCTTTATTTGACCTCATACTTGTAAGCACGAGCACATGCATGCATGCACACAAACACGTATTCACCTACCGGAAGAGGGGAATCTGTTTTTCTTTTCCTTTTTTTCTTTTTCTTTTTTTTGGGGGGGAGGGGGGGGGGGGTGGAGGGGGGGGAGGGGGGAGGGGGGGGGAGGGGGGAGTGGCGCTTAACAGCAGAAACACAAAAAATACACATATACACATACACACACATACACACACATACACACACATATGCACACGGACATGCACGCACGCACGCACACACAAGCACGCATAAATGTATGCACGCACATAGAGGGAGACAGAGAGACAGGCAGAAAGATACATACCTGTACAGAGAGAGAGAGAGAGAGAGAGAGAGAGAGAGACAGAGAGAGAGATAGAGAGAGACAGAGAGAGAGATAGAGATAGAGAGAGAGACACACAGAGAGAGAGCGAGACACAGAGAGAGAGAGGGAGAGAGAGAGAGAGAGAGAGAGAGAGAGAGAGAGAGAGAGAGAGAGAGAGAGCGAGACAGAGAGATAGAGCGAGACAGAGAGAGACAGCGAGATAAAAAGAGAGAGACAACGAGATACAGAGATATACAGCGAGACAGAGAGAGAGAGAGAGGGGGGGGCGCACAGAAAAAAGCAGATAGACAAGCAGGCAGACAGACAGGCAGGCAGGTAGGCAGGCAGGCCGCTGGTACATCAAAAAATGCTGAAACTGACGAAGGGGAAAATAAACATTTTCCTGATCAGCGGGACGCTCACAACCTCCTGTATTTCTTCACTCTCGTATAATTTAAACCCAGATGATCAGCTCCTATGAAATTCGCCAGGTCCACGAAATATATCTTATAATTTTCCTTTTCATAGTTTTAGTCAAGTCTGGGTGATACTGTCTTTCATCTTAAATGAACAGATCAAATGCACAACCAGAAGGTTTTTTAATCGCCAAAGTGTCCGGATGAGGATCATTTTCAATCCGTTACGCGTTTCCCGCCTTCCGGATTCATCAAAAACGTTTGGTCTCTTGTCACTCACACCACGACGCCAATAACTCCCACGAGACCGGTGTGACATCGCCGATGGTGATTTCATCGCGCATGGTTCTGCGCATGCCCCGAAACCGGAAGTGACGTATTTTGTACGTTCGGCGATGCCTATAAGCATCGCGCATCGTTATGCATCGCGCCTGGTAGTAGCTCAGCCAATCACGAGCCTTGAAAATAGACGCCGCCACGTGACCCAGATTTTGCCTCCAGCTCGCACTCAGCTGCGCAAATTCTGTGTTCCCCGTGATTCGGGTGTAATACTGCCAATAAACGTCGTTTAGCTTAAGATTACACCCGAATCACGCGCACCGTTAAGGTGCATGGAGTACAATACCGCCGAGCAAGACGTTTGTCACAAAACGCAGATACATTAATGCGGCCGGATCTTAGCATAACTCCGCAGGGCGTGCGAAGTCAGTCAGGCGGAGTGGCGGATTTGAACGAGGCGCGATACACGCGTCACTTCCGGTTTTGACGCATGCGCAGAACCAAAGAGGATGATTTACCATCGGCGATGTCACACCGGTATGATTGCATGAGTTTCTCTTGCTCGCAAGATGTCTGCTGCGCTTCTGGGTGGTTCAAACCTCGGAGAAAAGTGGTCGTCGGTCTCATGAAGAAACATGTGTGGGTTGATCCAGTGGCAAACGCCTCCTGCTCAGTGAATAAATGGAAAACTAGTTTCCTGACTATTGAAATGAAAAGCGAACGAGGAAAACATACGGCCCTAGCCTCTCGATGTCCCCCTCAACAGCAGCCTGGCTGCTGATCTTTGGGAGTCTGCTCCAGTTGCTCAGTCGGGGGCGGCCCCAAGCAGCCAGTTTGGCCACCAGGGGGCATCAGGACTGCAATAGGTCATCCAGACCTAGAGGCAGCTTGCCAAATCCACAGAGATGCGGTCTCTGCCACAGCTTGGAGCTCCCCTGCCACTTTGGCCACTTCTGCAGACTCGGCTCCTAGCCCTCTGATGACTTTGGGCATTGCGGAAGTGACCTTGGGCGTTGTTAAGTGTGGGGAATTCAAAGACGAGTTCAGTGATCGTGTTCTTCGAAGTCCGATGTATACCAGGACGAAGTAGACAGAGGCTGCGTACTGATTGGTCGTGTAAGATCGCTCTTTTGTTTGGGAGTCGTGGAAAGTCTGAAATGTTCGGCCACTTCAAGCAATTAGTATGCACCAGTCCCCGAACACAAGTTCGCTACGCCCACTCCCCCCTTCGTTCACTTTGGGGACTCCGCCCAATTACAAGATATCGTACTCAGCCAGAACCTCCAGCTGCTGGGCTTTCTGAACCAACTCCTCATAACTTAGCTTGGGTAACCGCGAGCATGTAAAAACGAAACGGAGGCCATCGGAACTACACCAAGTTATAAAGAACTGATTTGTCCCATGAAGTTTTTTACTTATCCGCTTGGGCAAATACCAAGTGCGTAGTCACTGATTAAATGATTCATCATTGTGTGCAAGCTTTACGCATGCATTGTCTCAAACATGATAAGCTGCTCGGGGAGGGGCGAGAGATGCCTAGACACAGAGCAAAAATCTAAGACTCTCTGGCGTGCGCTTTGACTCGAACATTTGAATAAAATAGCACCATTTAGCTGAGTGGCGGTAACTGCTGGTCCAGCGGGATAGTTTTGGTCTGTAAAGTTTGTTAAAGTACTATATTTTGTCACCAACACAGTGAAGTATTCACGCTGTTGCGATTCTACCACCGTCTGATGAATGTATGGTGACTACAAAGCATACAAGAGCATGAATCCGCATCGACAACACATGAGTCTCAACGTGCATTAGGAAGCCGACGCGATGGTTTGAACGTTGGATTTGGGTGATGGCATTTTTGCAGGGATCTTTATCACGCGCAAACCAACATGTTAGGCGGAGGGGCTTCCTTCTGTCCACATTCTCAGCCTGCGCTAAGGCAAGACAGACTATCGCACAGTCTCTGTCGACTGACGGGCACCTGGGACTATGACCCATGTGTGGCCCATCCCTCCGAGAGTGTCAGGAAGACAGGGCCGAAACACTTGACGACCGTCAGACTTCTTGTTTCTCATTAATTGTCCATGAAACTAACAAGCAAACAGACTGAACAAACCTTTGTTTCTTCACGATGTTTCTTCTTGCACACCGCTCTTTGGTCAGGGCTCGAGTTCAGGGGTCAAAGCGTTCTCCTGCGGTCACTTCACGGCTGGCTGATGCTGTGCTCGAATATACACGGATCCTAGAGGTGCATCCTTGGGCAAGCTGTCTCACCTACATCGCCCCTCCTATATACCGGGGAGAGAGACCGGTTATATTGGGCGCTGCACTGTGGCGACCGAGGAGGATATTCGAAGTCACAAATTTCCTTGAAAGGTCAAAATAAAGAGCATTATCATCCCCCAATTTACTTCCCCAATCTAATCTCTAAGGCGACAAGTCCAAAAAGTGCCTCACCAACTAACCAACCAACCAACCAACCAACTCTCGCCAGTCTGCCTTCGTAGAGAGTGAGAGGAAGTGACCGCGGTCCTTGGGTCACGTAGGATAGATTCGTAAGGTCATGGCGTCCTCGTGGTGCGTGCGAACTCAGCGGTGGTGTCCAAGGGCATGCTTTCTCCCACACAAAAAACACC
The DNA here is from genome assembly GCA_034096865.1 of Theodoxus fluviatilis. Lineage (NCBI taxonomy): Eukaryota > Metazoa > Mollusca > Gastropoda > Cycloneritida > Neritidae > Theodoxus > Theodoxus fluviatilis. The sequence goes on along the minus strand of JAWQFJ010002488.1, from coordinate 77,484 downwards.
CATGCTGTATTTGAGGTGAGTGACTCGACCCTCGGTACAGAAAAGATGAGCAGGGGACGAGGGAGACAAACAGCAAATATCTAAGATGAACAGACGGATGCACGTGCTCACACATTCTAAAACACACGCATACACGCCTACGGGTGCGAACACACACACCCCGACACACACGCGCGCGCAGGAGCAAAATACATGGTCAAAAAGCCCGGATTGAGAGGACGTCGACCGACCGATAGGAACAACAACAGACAAACCAACAGACAGAAACACATCCACAGACAAAATCTAATTAAAGGCAGGAAGGAGGACAGAAAAAAACTTTTAATTAACTTGCAGGAAAAACACACTTTTGAAAGAGGAAGCAAGCAAGCGCACACGAGCACACACACACACACACACACACACACACACACACACATACATACATACATACATACATACACGTACGCACGCAAGCACACACATGACAGACAGACGGAGACAAAGACAGAGAGACACACAAAGACAGAGAGACAGGGGAAAATAAAAACAGAAAAAGAAAGAAAAAGAAAGGCACACAAACACACGCGCGCGCGCGCGAGTGCGCACTCACATACACACACACACACACACACACACACACACACACACACACACACACACACACACTGATAGTCACACACATATATGCATGCACACACATTACTCTCAGAGACAGCCACACGCACACACACACACACACACACACACACACACACACACACACACACACACACGCACGCACGCACACACACAGACACAGACAGACACACAAACACACAGACAAACACGACCAAACAGAGACGCAGACAAAAAAAGACACACAAAGATAAAAACATCCCGAGTCCATTGAGAGACCCGGAGAGAGAGAGAGTTCGACTCCTGACCCAGATCGCAGTGAAAGCTACGAGGGGGACGGAGGGGAGGGCGGGGAGCACGGCAGTTAGCAATGGGCCCGTTTCCTTCAATGGAGGCAGTCGCACTGAGGCAGGCACTCAGCAGGAAAGAGCGGCGGCCCTTTCCTCTTCAGCCTGTGTTTGAAGAGCGGTACAGACAGTCGAACGAAAAGACACTGCAGTGTTCGCCGCCGCTCTCCTCACTAGCGCTCCTCAAACAAGAACATTTCTCAAGCTCAGTCTCGGGTGAAGAGTTGTGGGAAGCCTCCAAAGACACGAGTCGGTCCACTTCTTAAGAGTTCTCCCTCGGAACTCAAGACCCCAACGTAAAACACGGCAAAGTACGTGGATGTAGTGACTGAGAGAAGATAACGTTTTCTTAAACAACATAGTCTCCTACAGTAAGAAAGACGTTTGTATCGTGTTGTGTTCGATTGTTTATTTGCAGTGAATCGACCAAGTGGACTTCACAAAATGTAGAAGTAAGAATAAAGGTATTACATGTATGTAGTAACTTGTCATCTGCGTTTGGTATTCAGACCAGTTTTACATTAATTTTACACACGCGCGCGCGCGCGCGCGCACGCACATGATCACTGGGCAATTCAATCAGTACAGGTATGTACACCATCTCCATTTCCTGCAGACTGGTCCATCTTCATTCTGTCTTACAAGTGAATCAGGGATGAATTGCGCTTCGGTGTCCCTTCCCTGTCCTCGAAGTTGCAGAGTTTTTTGTGGTCAAGTCCACTGCCATCTGATTGGCATCATTTCCTTCATAGTTTTCCATTTCTTTAAAATCTCACCATCTGTTCGCATTATAATCATCGAACGCGTAAATGTTTATTAATTACGACCACGAACTGAAAAACAGAAATCGCAGACTACCAGTTTTGTATGTGTGCACTTCTAGTGTACTTCGGTAATTCTAAAGAGGAGTATACGAGTTTTAGTGCCCTGAAGTTTCGTGACTTTACTGACTGAACGATAGAAAGACGGTTTTATCAAGGTTGGCAGGTCAGATTCATTGACCTTGATGCGATCTTCCAAAGAAGCTCACACGGAAAGTCAGAGCAGGTTTGAATCAACTTTCGAAAAAGCCTGGTCGTGCTTTTCTGTGGCCGGACTATGGTCATGTAGGCAGAGCGGAGATTGCAGTCGTTGCTTGTTTGCCAAGTGCAAAGTGAACTCAAAGGAAATCCAGCATGATTACGTCAAAGGAAGGAGAAAAGGTTAACTATATCCGTACCTGTAGTTCGTGTCTCTCCCAGCCCAAATGCAAACATAAAGAAATGGCTTTTGGGTTCTAGTGATGAAGCGCGGGAACAGAGACTGACTCTCTCTCTCTCTCTCTCTCTCTCTCTCTCTCTCTCTCTCTCTCTCTCTCTCTCTCTCTCTCTCTCTCTCTCTCTCTCTTGCAATGCTGTACTCTTCCTCCAGGCTGTAAACCACTTCCACCCTAATACTTCTCCCCATCCACCAAACCCTTTGTTCTTGCTTCTTTCTAGTGTGAGTCCATTTTCCTACCCGTGTACTCCTCCTCTATCAGCTCCCCGCTCCTCTTACTTCGGCCCTGAACAAATCGCTTCCCGCGCTCTCTTGACCTACTGTGGAAATAGAGATGTGAACAAAGGCGGTTTTGCGGCGTAGACTGTTGAATCTCTGAACAACCTCCTCTCTGTCGATCGGAGCATCATATGGATTCATAACACGCACAATACTGTTTGTTCCCGGAGCATCAAAGCGGGATCAACTCCACTTCAGAAGGAGACAGCACTCCAGACCGAAAAACACTCCAGACCGCTGGAACCTTTTTTTTTGGAACTGGGTCCATCCGCTCCAAATTCCGAGCGAAGTGGAGTGGGAAGCGCATCATATTTCAGAGCCTGGTGTCGCATCCACGCATTCATTAGCAAAGCAGGCATGCAGAGAAATCGACAGTCGCGCCAGAAGAATCACGCAGCAGGGGACACTACTCTTAGGAATACTCAATCCCACTGCGGCCTAACCTGCTCTTCAGACAGTGAAGAGTGCTTCAGAGGGATTACGCGACGGCCCCGAGCGAGTGTTGAGTTCACACGTCAGAGCCCTGTGGTGGGGTGCATATGAATCTACTACACGGTAGTAGGAAACTAAATCGGAAGTTTGCTACTAAATTGCGAAGTAAGGTGTGCATGAGAGCAGAATACGCGTAGTTACCTTCTAAGTTGGCCACTAAACAACCCAAAATTTAGTGGTGGTCTGTATCAGCACTACACGGCTAAGTAGCCAACTATTTGCAATATTCAATGGCGGACCTCTCTCCGGTTAGCACAGAAAACGCTATATTATGGGATACTAGCAACCCATCCAAAGAAAATGTAAGCCATGCACAGCATTAATTTATCAAAGCTGTATGTTGAATGCATCAATAGGTCGTGAAAGCTCCTACATATTACAAATGGAAAGCAGGTTGACGCATCAACGCCGTTTGTGTTGACATGATTTTACGCTCTCGCTCGAGCCTCAGCGCGCACTTTCCCCACCAAACTCGTGAAACCCTGGCGTACGTCGACACGCATTTCCTCGTTTACAAAAATAAAGCAATTTAATCTGAACAGTGTGTACATAACAAAAATCCATTTTAAATGCATTGTGTTCATGGCTTCAGGTAAAACTAGCTTTGTACACAACGTCAACACATGGTTCGGAGTGGATGCGTCGACCTGCTTTCCATTTGTAAAATGTAGGAGCTTTCACGACCTATTGATGCATTCAACATATAGCTTTGATAAATTAATGCTGTGCATGGCTTACATTTTCTTTGGATGGGTTTCTAGTATCCCAAAATAGAGCGTTTTCTGTGCGAACCGGAGACAGGTCGGCCATTGAATTGTGCAAGGAGTTGGCTACTTCACCTCTTGTAGTGACCTCTACGCATGGGCATTAGATGGGATATCCCAAGATCATAATAAATATTCATCTGGGTCATTACTTCGTTGTGGCGACCAAGTAGCGTCTCATGCACACCTTACTGTCGTAGTTGGGAACAACTCAAGGTTGTGAACAACGACGTAGTTACCACCTAACAGAGTAGGTTCATATGCACCCCACCACAGATTTCGCGTGCGATGAGGCTGGGCCGGGACTAGAGCGGTGGGGGCCCGGGACACTCCCTGTGATGCTCATTACCGAGGCGTCCACGCGTTGGCTGGAATCCTCCCACTATGCCACAAATGTTCGCATGGCAAGTCTTCTCATTGTGGGGCCTAATAGACGTATAAAACGTTCGAAACCCGCGCTATGTGAAATGAGACAGAAAATAACACAGCAAGAGGGTGAAACTGGTCGAAAGGCTTGGGAAAGTTAGCGGCGGTGATGAAGTACTACTTCACCGGTTTTGTCATATTTCTTGCCCTCCGTGTCTCGTTTGGTTTCGCTCTTTCCAACCCCTAGTAAACAGATTAAAGTAGGAAGCTGTGCTGACGAGATGCTGGGAGGACGGAAAGTGTTGCAGTTTCATGGGTGATACGTTCAAAAACTGAAGAACAGATAAACTGGGAAGAGATGTTCTCAATTAAAATGAGCTTAGACTTGGTTTCGCGTTTTTAACTCCAGACTATACAAATTATTTCATTCAGTACACTTCTACCTGTAACTCTTTCTCTCATCTACCCCCACCCCCATCCCAGACTGTAGCAAAGTTCTTTGCTTTGTAATCAATGCATCACTGGTGGAGCCCTTGCGTAGCTGCGAAAGCTGCTGCAGGAAAACAAACCAGCACACGATCCTCTACACAACATTTCCTAACAGTTCCAAAAGTCAGCTGAGTGGCTATGGCCACCGGTCACTCTCTTTCTTGGGTCTAAGGTCTTGGGACAGCATCTTAAAACCGCTGAGGAAGTCTCCCACCCTCACTAAATTCGATAAAGAATTCAAGCCTCATTATTTTGTCCAATACTTGAACTATATTAATTGAGGCGCGTCGAGCGAGCCTATATGGCGTGAAGTTTTGCACGTTGTAAGACCTCAAGCACATATACTCACACATTGGCATCTTGCTTATGAAATAGGTGAGGTGTCCCCATCCCCAGTATTCAGCAACCACGCCGAGCAGCAGCGGAAAGCACTCGATGAACTCTCAGTCAGAGCAGCCGCTAAAACCATGGTTAACCGGATGGTCTCAGGCTCGATACCTGATCGTGACTCTCCAACTGTTTATGTCGTTCCTCTGCAGGATTTCGACGCTGTATTAAGTACATACTCGTGGCAGGCGCTGTTTGGAAACTCTGGTGAACCGGAAGGTCTCGTGTTCAGTCCCCGCAAGAGACTCCAAAACTGTTTATGTCTATCCCCAGCAGGATTTCGACTCCGTATTGGAAAAGTACTCACAGGTGCTATTGTCTGAAACCCTGGTGAACAGCCATCGTCGTCCGTAAGCCTCCATGCACATACTGTATATGCCTCCCGCGCCCTGAGGGAGAAGACCAAAGAGAAACTCGATGCTTGGCCGAGAAACCTGATCCGCCCTCCTTGTATGAAATGAAACCGCAAACGAAAGCACAACGCGAATGGCGTGCTTGAGTTTTTCAGAACGCTGTGTTCTTGTTTTAAAACCAAAAGTGGAGAAAGATTATATGTGTGTCTGAGACAATAAAAATCACACAAGAGCACCAAAGACACGAACCTGCATAGTCAGACTACAAACAACATAAACACATCCTGTTTATTTAAAAAAAAACTAATTTGAGCACCGAGTACAAATCCAAAAACATTTCCTACACTAAAATAACCAATGTGGGCTCTGGTGAATGAGCTGTTTACATTGTCAGATTGCTTTTTGCTGACAACTACGGACCGAGAGCAGCAGGCGACAGGAGAGAGGGAAGGGCAAGCTACTGCCTGCTACACGACAAAGACAAAGAATAGGGAGGGCGAGGGCAGGAGCGACAGAAGGGGAATCACATCCCCTCCCCAACTGTTTGCGAAACAAGACGTCTATGTGCTGCCCATTGTTTTTACCCCGGCAGTATGCTGTCAATATAGACACACGCCTACACTCCAGCAAACTTTCTGTCCTCCAACCTTCCGTTCTCTCTCTCTCTCTCTCTCTCTCTCTCTCTCTCTCTCATACGTGATTATCTATTCAGATGATCTCACTGCTGTCGCCTGTACATATGATACGTGTTTGCTTGAACTTCAAGACTCACTGAGCTGACATTTGTCAAAGGCATCTACTAAAATCTTTGTCATTGTTGATCATATTCTTCATATACCTTACCAACTGTTGTATATAGATTACCTACTGTGTCTTTTTTCTTATCTATCCATGTTTTCATTTCTTTATGAGCAAGGACCATTTGTAAGATAGTCAGAAATACCTAAAATTTCATCCTTGATAAATAAAGAATCAATCAATCAATCAATCAATCAATCAATCAATCAATCTCTCTCTCTCTCTCTCTCTCTCTCTCTCTCTCTCTCTCTCTCTCTCTCTCTCTCTCTCTCTCCCTCCCTCTGAACTTCAGCATCTGTCCACCTCAGGTCCATATGCTGAGTTCCAGCCAATTACTTTGCTCACTCGTCCATGAACCCTGTGTGGTAAACCACGACACACTTGCCCGACGTTCCTTCCTTCAATGTAGTCCTAATGATCTGGAGAATCCCTCACGCACGCCGTAACGGCGCCTCATGCATATTCATGGCTCATCGCACCCTAGCAATCATTTGCCGTTGTCGAAGCAGTCATCCTAGCTACAGCCTATCACAAGGCTCTTTAACGAGAGAGAGAGAGAGAGAGAGAGAGAGAGAGAGAGAGAGAGAGAGAGAGAGAGAGAGAGAGAGAGAGAGAGAGAGAGGTGGAGGGGGAAAGGGGGGAGGGGGGAAGGGGGGGAGGGGGGGGGGGGGGCGACGGGCGGACGGACAGACGGTCGGAGAGACGCCCAAACACATGCACACAAACGCAAAGATAAAAACCACACAGTAGCAGCTGAACAGACAGACAGATGACACATGAACAAGGACAGAAAGAGGCAAAAGAAAGGACAGACGAAGGGGAGGAAAAAAGAAGAAATGTCAACTTGATGTACAATGTCCATCTTGCCGTCTTTAAACTAGACTTTTGAATAATGGACATTCACAATAAGGTTATTCATCCGGCGAAAAACAGTGTATCGGTAAGACGTCATATTAGCCTTACTTCTATATCTACCGTGCAAAACTGAACATTCACTATGCAAGAGCCCCGAAGACTTAAAGCTGAGTCCACGAGAACACAGTAACAGGAAATATACATCCTCATTGATTGCTTAGTCTACAGACCTCAAACATTTAGTTCACACCTCATCACAAATAAATACATATGTACAACTGCTTCACCTGTGTCTTTTCTTGATTTGCAGTATAGAGTAGTGTGATCTATCTGGACATACACCAGTAAGTTTCAGCGCCAATTGATCTCAAGCCAAGTTGGCGCCTCAAGTTTTCTGCATCGACAGGGCTGCTAATCCCCCCTGCCCTAAGTACAACGCTGGCGTGTGCGGGTAAGGTTTTTTTCCTCCCAGTCAGTCATTACCTGCACCACTCACTCGTTCCAAGGCAGTCACCCCAAAGGCGACCTTTGCGTGAACTCATTCAAATCCTTTTGTTCCTCGGCATGGCTCCGCCCTACCTCACCTGTTTCGTTCAGTCGCAACTCCGAGCACCCCTAGCTTCACCCCCACTGATTTTGTAACCGTCTGCTCACTCACGACAACGCTCTCCAACAATCAAACTCCTTGGGCTGTCCTGGCGATCAATGTTTTGTTGTTTTCATGCATAATTTCTGGGGGTTCCACGTTTGCCCTCTCGTAGCGGTTCGCTCCGGCGAATCAATTTCTCCTGTCCGTCCACGGCTGGAGGTTTTAGCTTTACTGACGCGAGCGGATGCTCCTGCTCAGCGAACTTCCGCTGTTGTCAGCACTCTTGAAATGGAAGCTACGCCAGTTCCTGTCCGCTTCTCTCAATCATTCATTCTTTCATGCATCCATTCATTCATTCATTCATTCATTCATTCACTCTCGCAGCTCACCTCTCTCATTCAAGATTTGACATACTCAACCGACCAATCCCGCTCGGCAATCACTCCTCGCTCTCACCCACTCGATCCCCCTCTTACCATTTTTATTCCTCTACTCTTTTCCTCCCTCGCTCACTCACCTCCACCCCTTCGTCTTCTGCCCCCCCCCCCCCCCTTACCCTCCCCATATCCCGCTCCGACCCCTCTTACCTACCCCCCATTTCTATCCCGTGTGGACTCACACCAGTGGAGGTACGCATCCGTCCACCCAGCCACTTTGTTTTTTACATGGCCACGGCACGGTTAAAACAAAGGACAACTCCCCACCCTATTTACCCGTGCACCTGAGACTGCGAGACATTGTTTCATCATTGTCATCGACACCCAGGGCCTGTTAGAAAGGAAAACACCTCCCACTGTGATAAGGCAAGCCTTCTATCGCGGTCTCGGCACTGTTCGGTCTCTCCTTCTCCCTCGTACGCGTCCCGTTGCAGAGTATCTGTATGGGCCGCCCTGGTGTGCTCCCGCCTTCCTCCAGCCTCCTGCATGCAGTCTGCTGCCGAGTCCAGTTTTATGTGCACGTATCTCGCCACCTCAGTTTCTCACCGGCATCTGAGCCTTGCGGGGTCAGCCTTCACCCCAACTCCAACCCCACATCGCTGCTATGGGAAATCGTTGGTTTCAATCTTACACGCCTCCCACCTCAATCCCCTACCTGCCTCTCCCTGCTTACCCCCCCCCCCCCCCCCAACAAGCTCGGATATATAATCGCCTTTTTTCCCGTTGTGTGAAATCGGTGTTCTTACGTCCGTGTTTGTGCGCACACATGCGCGCATACAAACACTTAAACGTAGGTGCGCAGTCGCACACATAATCATACACGCAAGCACACACGCCTGCATGCAAGCATGCACAGACAGCGGAGAGGGACACAACGACACAAGCACATCCTGTTGCAACAGCACTCCTGCATGCACCAGTTGACAGAGGCGAAGGAACTCACAGGAGCAAACGCGTGCATGCAGATACAGGCGTTCATTTCTTTACGCGCGCACTCAAACATACAGACTCACGAACACACACACACACACACACATACATGCACACACAGACACACGCACATACGCACACACACACACACATACGCACATACGCACACACACAGGCACACACACAAGCACACACACTCACACACGCACACACACACACACACACTCACACACGCGCGCACACACACACACACACACACACACACAAGCACACAAGCACACACACGCACACACACACACACACACACACACACACACACACACACACACACACACACACACACACACACACACACACACGCACACGCACACACACACACACACACACACACACACAGAGCATTCATCTGAAATCGGTGCGCGGTATTCTCACGCCCAAATCTCAAACCAATCTCCAAACAAACTTCGCTTCCAAACCTGCAAGCTTTCGACCCCCCACCTCACCCATTCCACTCCCACCTCGATTCGACAATTTCTCTCTTGATAGTATTCCCTCGAAAAAGTCCGCGCTCCACTATTCTTTCGTCTCTTTCAACTCCACTTCAATCTGTAGGGACCAGCTACGACAAGAATCTAAGTTTTCAACTGTCCTAGAGGAAAATCGTCTGCCTTTTCTCTCCCGCCCCGTGGCAGAAAATCGCTATCGCAATCGCAGGAGAGCGAAGGCCGCCGTCCAGCTCGGGCTGTCATAAATATGACTGTGCCGAGATACTGCACTTCTCATAACTGCTCTGCCATTCGGGGGGAATCGTAAAGACGATGTAACTGGAGCGTCTTGAGTTAGCACGAGCACGACGAGACAGCAATTGCGCCCAGAACGCCACGAGTTTTCTTCATACTGCGACGGCTTCGGCCAAACTTGAACTGCTGCATCGGCAAACCTGAGACCTGCTGGGCAGTGACAGAGAGTCTAGTGAGGATTTTTTTTTAATGTACTTACTTGCAATGGAACGCCATTGTCGAGTGCGTTGTCTCCCTCCCTTCTCCTTGCCTGCTTTTTAATCCTCTGCAAATCTCTCACGTTCTTGGGTCGATTCCGCCAAATCTTCCACAGCTGATTGGATGAATTGGCGTGGCAGTCGAGAAAATATCCTTTTGTATGTCCGCTCGTTTGGGAAGGGTGGAAGTGGGGAATGGGTGTGAAGGGGGTTGGGATCGTGGGAGGGAGAGAGGGGGAGGGGACTAAGATGGTGGGGGGGTGGGGAAAGGAAAGCAAGCGAGCTAGAGAACGAAGAGAAAGGGGGCTAATGAGGAGGAGGAGGAGGGGGATGAAGAGGGGGTGGGTGGGGAGATCGAGTAGGAGAAAGTTCACACAGTCGCAGCTACACTCCAAGTCGGCAGTGCACTGCTTGCACCGCGTCTTCCCTTTACACTGCCGTCTCCTCCTTCAATATATGTACTTTCCCTCTGCTACTGTTCCCGGCCAGCGCAGTCCTCGCCTCACCGCTTCCCGGCCTGTCCTGACGCCGGCACGAGGTGAGAGCCAACGCGACGTCAGCTTCTGTGTCTCCGAGGGTCTCCGGCCCCAGTGCTCGCCAGCACCTTCAGGGAGGAGGGGTGGGAAGAGGAGACG
>JAWQFJ010002488.1:24412-51912 GCA_034096865.1 Theodoxus fluviatilis | reverse complement strand
CGTGAAGTTTGCCTTGTCTTCTACTTTTTGGTGTGAAGTTTGCCTTGTCCTCTACTTTTTGGTGTGTGAAGTTTGCCTTGTCTTCTACTTTTTGGTGTGAAGTTTGCCTTGTCCTCTACTTTTTGGCGTGTGAAGTTTGCCTTGTCTTCTACTTTTTGGTGTGAAGTTTGCCTTGTCCTCTACTTTTTGGTGTGTGATGTTTGCCTTGTCTTCTACTTTTTGGTGTGAAGTTTGCCTTGTCTTCTACTTTTTGGTGTGAAGTTTGCCTTGTTTTCTACCTATTTGGTGTGAAGTTTGCCTTGTTTTCTACCTATTTGGTGTGAAGAATGCCTTTAACCTCTACTTTTTGGTGTGAAGTTTGCCTTGTCCTCTACTTTTTGGTGTGAAGTTTGCCTTGTCCTCTACTTTTTGGCGTGTGAAGTTTGCCTTGTCTTCTACTTTTTGACGGGTGAAGTTTGCCTTGTCTTCTACTTTTTGGTGTGAAGTTTGCCTTGTCTTCTACTTTTTGGTGTGAAGTTTGACTTGTCTTCGATGTTTTCTTCAACACAGCGACCTTGCAACTTTGCACTCGCTGCCCACGCACGGGCGGTAGGTTTTTTGGTCATGGGTGTCTGGTCCTGCTTGTCTTCTGACCCTTTGACCCTTGACCTGACGTCTTCTGAGTCACGAATGCCATCCATCTTTAGCTCCTTTTTTCCCCCCATAGAACGTTCGCATGCCATGCGCCTTTTCCATGCAACCTTTTCCAACTGTGAAAACCTTTGCATTTGTCATTTTCTCAAAGGCATCTCTCCGCCTCCGCGTTCCGTGTTTCTGCAAGCTCGCATTCCTTCTCACAAAGCAGAGTAACGGGCCGAAACAGCGACGCTGGCTTACTTTACACAGACAAAAATAGGTAACGTGTGAAAGCGACTCAGCGGATAAGCACTCCAGTCATATTGACTAATAACCAAAGCTTTACTTGGAAAGTAGCCGTGTGGCCCTGACGACAAACACAGTGACAAAACGGTACGGCGTACACGCTAGAGTGCCAGCACCTCCACTCCCTGGGGAATAGTCCAACCCGATGCTGCTCATGCATGGCCGCATACAAGTCGATCACATGACCGAATGCCCTCACTGCCCTCACGGGAACCCAGTTTTACTCCTGTTGAGGAGAGACAATGCGAGTTATGCTTCTTGCTCAAGGTTGACGGGGATGGGGGAGGTGTGGGTGGGTGGAGGGAGGGAGGCAGAAAAGTGTGTGCGTATGTGTGTGTGTGTGTATGTGTGTGTGTGTGTGTGTGTGTGTGTGTGTGTGTGTGTGTGTGTGTGTGTGTGAGCGCGCGCGCATGCGCGCGTGTGTTTTGTAAAGTGACCTGATCATGCTTATTTTTAAGACTCGACCGTACAAAACTGTAAGTGACCATCTGAAACTTTCAGCCAATGGCCAAAGTACTGTCTTGTTGCACAGGATGTCCCTGTGCTCAAGGGTCTAATTCACACGGATGACTCACTGCATAAATGTTTCGTCCTTGACCAAAAATAAAAACGAAACTTTTAAAACTAAGAAATAGTCGTGTTGTGCAAGTGAACAAGGAACAAAAGGAAAATACTGAACTTGAAGCAAGCAGGATATCACATGGATGAATTATCTTTCTTAATGGAGCGCAGCTAGTCAGCCAATGAGTGGGTGACGACAAACATCGAAGGTAAACAACAACGTATCATGATGGGATCTGCATGGCCGTACTTGCAGGTGACAAGCGACGCAAGCGTGATGAGCGCTGAGTGGGCAAACGAGCGTGTAGTTCAGCACGCCACGTGAAAATCGCCTGCATGAGCTGTCAGACTCGCATAATTTCATGTATCAGAAGACGAAATGGTCTCTCTGCCCGTCTGACAGGAATAGGCGTGTGGGTGAGTTTTTGTGAGTGGGTGTAGAAAAAGGCGAGGACAGGTCTAGGTGCAACAGTCACGGTGAGTGAAGGGAAGAAAGAAAGAATGGACTAGAACCATAAATTTCATGGCAGAGCAATCAAGTGCCAAGAACTTTCGTAAGTCCCTCAAAAAGTCAACCCAGATGCGCTGAGAGATAATTACAAAAGAAAGGAAAACGCAAATAAAAGAGGAATCATCCATGAGTGGGTTACGGAAAAGGAAAGAAAGGAAAAAGAGGATGAGGGAGGGAAAGAATAAGAGGAAGAATAAGAGGAAAAAGAATAAGAGGAAGAATAAGAGGATAATGAAGAGAAAAAAGAAGAAAAAGATGTGGAGGAGGAGGAGGCCACGGCGGCGGTGGCGGCGGCGGCGGCGGCGGCGGCGGCGGAGGAGGAGGAGGAGGAGGAGGAGGAGGAGGAGGAGGAGGAGGAGGAGGAGGAGGAGGAGGAGGAGGAGGAGGGAGGAGGAGGAAAGCATGAAGGAGGAGGAAAGCATGAAGGAGGAGGAAAGCATGAAGGAGGAGGAAAGCATGAAGGAGGAGGAAAGCATGAAGGAGGAGGAAAGCATGAAGGAGGAGGAAAGCATGAAGGAGGAGGAAAGCATGGAGGAGGAGGAGGAGGAGGAGGAGGAGGAGGAGGAGGAGGAGGAGGAGGAGGAGGAGGAGGAGGAGGAGGAGGAGGAGGAGGAGGAGGAGGAGGAGGAGGAGGAGGAAATTGAAGAAGCGAGAAAATGGCTAAGTGCCTTCTTTATTAACCACGAATAGGTCGTGGAGGTAAAATGTAATTAATAGACCTATTAACTTTTATTGCAAATATGAATTCATTGAAAACTGTAAAAATCATGCGAGTGAGTGAGCGAGCAAGCAAGCAAGCGAGGGAGGGAGGGAGGGAGGGAGGGAGGGAGGGAGGGAGGGAGGGAGGGAGGGAGGGAGGGAGGGAGGGAGGGAGGGAAGGGCTGGGGGAGGGAGGGAGGCATTAGACGCATGCGTGTTACGTGAACAAGACGTGGGGGGTCAAATGGCAACCTCAAGAATCACGAAAGCATTGAAAAATATAGCAGTGTAAGGGAATCAGCGGACAAAATCAGTCATCAGACTAAATGATCTTCTTCTCGATCGCCGATCACACTTGGAGTCCAGATCTTGAAATATAATCAATGGTCCTCTGCAGCGCCTCCACTGGCCCGTACAGTTTGCTGTGCAAGAACTCCGGCGTTGGCCAAATCTCTGTCCTCAGCAACCGGCAGCTCCCGCAGTCCTGTAGGATGTGGGCCGTGTCCTGTTCTGCCTCTCCACACGTACATATGGGGGAGGGCACAACATGCATCTTTTTGTGAAGATGCTGGTTCAGTCTGTTGTGTCCCGTTCTCAGGCGGAAGATGACAACCTGCTGCGGTCTTGATAGCAGGTGATAGCTGTCCTGTGGCTGGGGCGTCCTGTGCAGAGTCTTAATGATGGTCTTCACCTCTGCCAGGCTGACGGGGTTGTTCTCTTGATCATCTTCCGGGCCCAGCTTTGCCATTCTGTCCGCCTCTTCATTTCCTTGTACACTGCACTGGGAGGGGATCACTGCAGCACTGTCCTCAGGCTCTTGATGTTATTCAGCGCCTGTTCCAGCTGAGGCAGTTTGTTACTGGTCATTGCTTGCAGCACTGACAGAGCGTTGGTCAGAAAGACCACCTGGTTGTCATGGTTGACTCTGTCGCTGATGGTATTTGCAGCATGATTCAGTGCTTGCACCTCAGCTCTATAGTTTGTGCAGTGGGGGCCTGTTGGTATAGCTTCTGCTTGTCACTCACCACTGGGGTACTGGATGTACACCCCAGCTCCTCCATTTCTAACGGCATCTGTGGCTGACCCGTCTGTGTAGACCCGTATCCATGCTTCCTGGGGGTACCTTTTGTCAAGCATGGCAAGCGTCAGGGCCTTTTTTACCACACTGCTTCGCTCGTCCTTTATTGTGAGGTGGGGGACACTGGTCTGTATGTCCAGGTTTCCCAGTCTGTCTTCCCAGGGTGGGGCGTCAAGGGAGAATGATGGTGCCTCTACCAGCTCTGGCAACACTGTCTGATGTTTTCTCTTCAAAGCCCTTGCTTCGAGCGCAAAGCTTGATCTTTTCAGTCTGCCTGAGGACATCCTCCTGAGTCTGTCACTCATTGGGTAGTCCTGAGTGCACTGGTACTTGATGGCTTGTATCATTGTTTTGCAGTCTCGCCTCTTGCTCAGTGGTGGGATGCCAGTCACCTGTTCCATCTTCTGAATGGGTGTTGATTTCATTGCGTCTCTGATGATTCTCAGCGCTTGTTTCTGTACTGTCTAGGGCCTGCTGGTGTGTCTTGGCTGCTGTTGCCCAAGAACTTGACCCGTACTCGAGGCGCGGTCGTACAGTCCCCTGGTAGACTGACTTGAGGATCTTTTCGTTTGCACCCCATTGTGTTCCTGAAAGTTTCCGCATGATTTTCAGCTTTCTCCTTGCCTTTCCCTCTGCATTCATGATGTGTTGTTTCCAGGTCATTCGCTTGTCATAGGTGACTCCCAGGTATGTTTGCTGGTCTTCAAAATTTAGAGGTGTGCCCCCTAAGGTCAGTTTGCCTGGTTTTGCTTTGGCAGAGGCAGTGGTCTTCTCCCTGTTGATGGTCACACACCAGGTTTCCGCCCACGCTGCAATCTTTTCAAGGGCAAGCTGCATCCTGTAGGTTGCTGTGGTTGCATACTCTTCCGTGCACCAGAGAACGTGGTCATCAGCATACAGTGCTGCATGGACTCCCTTGGGCGGCTCTGGTACAAGGTCATTAATGAAGAGTATGAACAACGTGGGGGAGAGTACTTCTCCCTGTGGAACTCCTTGGCGTAGCAGCACCTTTCGGCCACAGTGACCGTCCACCAGCACTTTGGCTGTTCGGTTGTGCAGGTACGACTTGGTCCACTGGTACATGTTGCCTTTGACGCCAGAACATAGGAGCTTCACGAGGAGTCCATCCTTCCAGACCTTGTCGAAGACTAAATGATTATATTTAACGTTTATTGCACGTGTGTTGTTGAGGTTTACGGTCTATCAGCAGCTGTAGGCTATGTAAGGCCACGAAATCACCGGAACCAGTTTCAAAAAGAACAAGTCGTCAAGATTTCCCCAAACATTGGACCTTTCCAAATCGCGAATGGAGACACGGTGGGCCTGTTCTCACCCCCAACTCACAGGGGATATTCGACAGACAGAATAAAGGCATGTCCAACTGATAAACATTGATTGCGGCTGTAGCAGTAGCAGAAGGCAAAAAACACAGGTGAAACGAAAGTGGACAACAGATGGGACTACATATCAAAATCAAACAAGAAGATAACAAACCCTAAAACGTAGGGGCATACTCTTACTTCATTTACGCACGTAAACCGGACACGCCATTTGTCAGATGGAGAAAAAAACAAACTGCTGTGCAAGCTCCTTTCGCAACGATGAAAGATGCCGCGTTTGGTTCGGGCAGTTATCTCAGGGACTCAAATTGCTTTGCAAACACCGCCTACATCATCATTTGGCCTGTACGGTTTCCCGAGGCTCCCCAGTCTGCGTACAGACAGCGTTGGGAGACGGGGGACAAATTGGAGGGACGGTTTTAGCCCCGACGCCGATGTGCTAATACCAACGTTGCTGTCACTTGGGCCTGCTATTGTAACTCTGTGTCAGGTCCTTGATTTAAATACACACTTAGGTTAGGAACTTGTCAAAGCTTTCATGATACCGCAATTAACACTGGAAAGTGAGGGGGACACAGGGAAACAGACACAGAGGTTTAAAAAAGAAATAAAGCATAAGTGGTGTGGGTTTTTTTGGGGGGGAGGGGGAGGCGGGGTAGGGGGGGAGGGGGGGAGGGGAGGGAGGGGGGAAGCGTGGTGGGGGGAAAGAGAATGGAAGGTGGGGAGTTTCGAAGGGGATAAGATGGGAAGAGAGGGGAGGTGGACGACAGGAAAGCCGGGGGGGGGGGGGGGGGGGGGGGGGAAGGGGGAGGGAGAGGTGTCAGACGTGGAGAGGATATGGCAGATGGATTTGTACGACGGCTGCTGGAGATCTCGTCAACTGACCTCACGTCACAATTATTCTTCTCTCCAGCACTCAGGGAAACGTCGGTAGTTCCGCCATTGCTGCCGTGTGGATGATGAAAAATGTTTACGTGACTGCGGACGCGAAACTGGTTTCCAGAAGATGTCACACATTTCATTGCCTGCAAGTAATCCATCACTGCTCGAACGTGGGCTACGTGCACTGGACCAGGTGCTTCGTGTTACGTCATATCCTGCGACACAAATGATTTGTTAAGACTGCGGCTTAGAGGCTATCCACAGTGCACAAAACTGTTTTCAGGTCACAGCGATTTCAATGCTTCTTAGGAAAATAAGTCAGCATTTACGATGATAGTTGTCGCTGCTGCTGCTGCTGCTGCTGCTGCTGCTGCTGCTGTTGCTGCTGCTACTGCTGTTGCTGCTGCTGTTGATGGTGATGATGATGCTGTTGCTAATACTAGTGTTGTTGCTATTACTAATGTCGCTGCAACTGCTGTTGCAGCAACTGCTGCTTTTGTTTCTACTGCTGCTGCTTGATTTGCTGCTCCTCCTACTACTGCAGTCACATCTAAAAATGCAACTTTTCTTCTTCGAGCCAAGCCTGCAGTCACGTTAGAGCACATTGCATTCATTGCACGTCTCCTTCCGTTATGATGAGCAATTAGTAAATCTAACGCTGCATTTGTGATTTTGTTGTTCTTGATGTTGCTATTGTTGTTGTATTTTTGTTGTTGATGATGATGATGATGATGCAATCGTTGACACTGACCGAAGAATTGGTGTGTGTGTGTGTGTGTGTGTGTGTGTGTGTGTGTGTGTGTGTGTGTGTGTGTGTGTGTGTGTGTGTGTGTGTGTGTGTGTGTGTGTGTGTGTGTGTGTGAATCTTTTCATCCCATGAAATTCATTTTCTCTCTTTTCTTTCAACTTTGCTGTGTGCACAACTTTGACTGCTTCATTATTTGAGAACGTCTATTTGACACAGATAATTAAAAAAAGGTCTTGTAAACAATACCGTGTTTTTCTTCTTGTCGTTTACGCTATGATATCCACGGCTTTGCAGGCGTGGCTGCAACATTCTACACGCACATTCTTGCGTAATCAAGGAGTGCTGCGTTATCGTTGAGTGTGGAGCAAAATTAAGCCGACAGTACATCTTTGCAACAATTAAGTTTTATCGGTACTCATACTGCTGACTAAGAGTAACACAATGGCATGAGCTGGCGTGGTGTGGGATGCAAGGACACGACCTCACTGACCACACCTCCATGTATGGCACGTCCACCCTGTCACACACACCCCTCTTTTTTGGTCGGAACCTTCGTCATTCGCTCCTTTCATTAGCCTATGATCAACATCCTCATTCCAGAAGCTTCTCCGGTTTTCCTCCTGTAAGCCTCCCCTTCCGTTCCCCTCCCCTTTTCCTTCCTTCTGTTATTGGTCTTCCCTGTAATGTATAAACTCCTACTCCACATTCTCCTGCTCCTGCTCTTCCTCCTCCTCTTGCTCCTGTTCCTCCTCTCCTCCTCCTCCTGCTTCTATCTCTCCTCCTGCTCCTGCTCCTGTTCCT
The DNA here is from genome assembly GCA_034096865.1 of Theodoxus fluviatilis. Classification (NCBI taxonomy): domain Eukaryota; kingdom Metazoa; phylum Mollusca; class Gastropoda; order Cycloneritida; family Neritidae; genus Theodoxus; species Theodoxus fluviatilis. The sequence continues at coordinate 44,371 of JAWQFJ010002488.1, read as the reverse complement.
CCTCCTTCTGCTCTTCCTCCTCCTGCTCCTGCTCTTCTTCCTCCTGCTCCTGCTCTTCTTCCTCTTGCTTCTGCTCCTCCTCTTGCTCCTGCTCCTCCTCTTGCTCCTGCTCCTCCTCTTGCTCCTGCTCCTTCTCCTCCTGCTCCTTCTCCTTCTCCTTCTGCTCCTCCTTCTTCTCTTCCTCCTCCTTCTTCTCCTCCTCCTTCTTCTTCTCCTCCTTCTGCTCCTCCTCCTCCTGATTCTGCTCCTCCTCCTCCTGCTTCTGCTCCTCCTCCTCCTCCTTCTCCTCCTCCTCCTCCTCCTCCTCCTCCTCCTCCTCCTCCTCCTCCTCCACCTCCCAATTCTCTGTCTCTTGACTTTGAAATACCACACAACTATTCTGCCTATGAATCAGGTTTCCAGCGATCAATACCTATCCTCCATTTGGAAAAGAAACCTTCAAACCAGGCCATTTCATTCACCTTTGGAGGTACGGAGTTATAATAGGCTTTTGCTCGGAGGAAATTCCGAAACTTTTTCAGTATTTCGACAAAGTTGTTCGAGTTCAAAACCAAAAAAAAGTGCGAAAGTCAGATGCAAGAAAATTATGTAATCAATGTCCATATCAACCATGCTATTGCGACTGAAAGCACCTTCCACTGTCATAAATGTTCTAAGAAACATGGACAGCAAAAGCCGCCACATAGGAAGAGAGGTCTGCCTCTCTCGAACATTTTCCATGTGAGTTGGGAGTAAGAATAACTAGGGAATTCTAACTAGCTCTAATGCTTTTCTGTGCTCAAAAGGGTTAAATAGCCTACAAAGACTGATAGGCTGTTGAACTCTGTCCCTCCCTCCATATCCATCCTTTCGAACATCTTGTCTGTAAAGTTGTTTTCTTTAAATTCTCTCTCCTCAATAAACAAGCGAATTGAACGGTCAGTGAATGTAATAGATAATTAAATCCCCCCAAAAGCACTGTTATTGTTTCTTTTGGGTTTTTTCTCCTGATGACGTCTCCCTCTGTTTATTTGTGCACAAGAATTCCTTCGTCAGCCAGCAAGAGCGGGTCAGGTTTCATGACCACTTCGTAAAAGTCGTTTTCTGTGAAGCTTCTTTTCAAGGAAACACACGCAACTTCCAACGTCTTGTCTAACCAGGCCAGTCGACAAGAGCGCCGCGCTAACGAGGGCGAGCATGGGAGTGCTATCGAAAGAGGACAACGCAGGGGGTGTTACGTTGGGGGCGTAGGACAGACTGCTTCAGAGCAGTGGAAGCATGTTACCTGGAAGATAGAGGGAAAATGGGGATAGGGGTGGGAGTAGGGAGTGGGAGAGGCTGTTCAGAAGTGAGAGACTGGACAAGTGTGAGTAGGCGGGAATAGAGAGAACATACTGGTGGGGTGGGGGAGGGGATAGGATGAGGTGGGAGAGCATTGGGTGGGTGGGGAGATTGCGGTAGACAAGTGGAGAGGTAGGGGAGGGAGGGTGGGGTGGAAAAGGGGGACGGCCTCCGTGCTTCACAGAAAAGGACACTCCTTCACAGAGCAATTCTGATTCCAGACTCGGGCGTGCGCATGGCAGTGCGACGTGCCTGATTTCAGTAGAGCGCTCTCAGAGCTTTGGCCTGGTTCACACATAGGAAAGGGTAAAAAAGAGTCTCTCTCATTGAAGGAAACCTCCGGGCGGTTGTTTTCAATGTGGAGGCATGAACGCCCACAATTCATTCTGAGATGTCAGACACCAAGGACGGGAGCTGTCAGTTTCTGAAGAAGGGTTCGATACGATCACAAACTGTTAAGTCCAATCTTCTGTATTGTTCTTCACGGTAATGTTTTATTGGCTTCATTACTACAAAGGGGAGCAGGAGGTGGGGGATGGGGGTGGGGGTGGGGGTAGGAGGAGGAGGGAGAGGAGGCGAGGAGGGAGGGGAGGCAAGGAGAGAGGGAGGAGTGGCGGACGAAAAAGGAAACTAGTAAAACAGTTTGGACTTCTTCTTGGTATCGTTGTGTTGTTAAAAGGATGACTCCTCGTGCGGAAAAGGTTCAACAACAACAAACATGTGTTACAACTGAGATCTTTATGTCCCCTTACATTTATTCCAGGGTACCAGTTTTTTTACGCCTCGAAAGTAGGTAACACAGAGTTCCTGCGCAAAAAGAGCTTCATGCATTTCTGAAAAACTTATCTTTCAAAAAAGAGATGTTTTGGCAAAGCGTTATCAACGAGGCCATGACGGGGGAAAATCGACAGGTCGATTCTGCGGGTGCAAAATCTGCTGAAAACAATTCAAGCCACCAAGGACACAGATACACTAGTTTCGCGTCAAAACCTCTGGCAAGAGTGACAGAGTAGGCCTACACAAAAAAGGCGACTAAGGTCGCGCGACACAATTTCGATTGACCCGCAAAGTAATATCGGTCGGGTGCAAAGTTGTCAAATCTTGTTTACCAGTATTTTCTTGTATGTCTGCCTTAATACCATGAACGAAATTGTGATCCGCTTACATTTAAAAAGCATCTCGCTCTCTCTGGAGCTCAGTTCCACAAGAACAAGCGACGAAGGCACGCTGCGTTCAGGGCCGTCTGGTTTCACGAGGAAAAAACTGTCAGAGTTCTCAGCCCTTGGTACCCCACATCCTGCTTCCCGCCTCTGAAACATTCCCGTCTGGTCACGTTTTGTGCATGTTGTGGCGGCATCCCAAAGAGCTCCTCTCCAGGAGGGCTTTAATCGAGGATGATGAGTGAAGTTATCGCTCTGGCAGGGGTCAGCAAGAGGGGCACAGCATCCTGAAAGCCTGCAGCTGTCATGGTTTGCAAGAACGTGCAGGAGTTTGCACTATGCAGGCAGATTGAATGTGAACTTGTGTGATATTTGCATTAGAGGGAGAGGGAGCGAGGACTGGAAGGGCTGACACCAGAGAGAGAGAGAGAGAGAGAGAGAGAGAGAGAGAGAGAGAGAGAGAAAGAGAGAAAGAGAGAGAGAGATTATCATCTACAGACAAGAAATTAAGAAAAAAAATCACTTACAGCCTGAAAAACTGGACAGACTGCTTCCCTTCAAGCAGCCATCTAAAGAGAACAGTTTGGTGATGATGGCTGATAGAGACCTTGCGTCAGCTACACTGTGGCTGTTACTGTAGATCTAACAGTGCCAATTAGTTGCTAAGGTAACGTGAAGAAAGAGCTCCACTGGCGACCAGCCCACAACACTATCAGAGGCGAGTTTTGCAGGATTATGGATATGCAATGCAAAGCAATCCAAAAGACATTGCCTGTCCTTTTCAAAGTGCTCGATGCAATCATAATCAGCTCCCAATCAGTAAGTTCGTGTAATAAATCAATTTCCCAAACCAGAACCTGTGTGCTGTTTTGTTCAGATTTTGATACCAACTCCTGTATATCATTACAGCAATTACATTAGAATAAAACGGAGCCCCTTTTGGATTGCTTTGGATTGCTTTGGATTGCATATCCATAGTCTTGGAAACCCGCGTCAGATGGGAAATACGAAGGCGGAGTAACTGCAAAGCACGCTACTCTACAACGACACACAGAAATTCTCGTCCAGTGCCCGGCTGCCAGTCATGCGGTGCTCGATCATGTGTGGCTTCCAGAGTGGCTTTTTTACAACAGCAAACTGCTTGCCTAGCAGTGCATCTCCTCATCATCAATACCATGAATAGCTGTGAAGCCAGTGAAGTATTAGTGTGCATTGTATTGACTATGCCATAATGTAATAGTGACTGTGCAAACCTCTTAAGTCACTGTAGCGCCAACTCTACCCTAGGCTGATATCCCTGTTCCGCCCTTCTCCGCCCACCGTAGGTTAACTCCTAAGTCCCTGTAATGTAGAGGGACAGTTCAATTGCCTGTCTTGCAATGGAGCTATGAAAAGTAGCGTAAGATGGGTGGAGAAGGACGGTAGAGGAATACCAGTCAAGGGTGGAGAAAGATGCTACAGGAACGAAAGAGCTATTCAAGTTTGAATGTGTCTCTTGGAGATGTGACGACGGTGCTATGCCCACAGTCCACACGTTCTACATGTTTGTACATTTGTCTGCCGTCATTACTTCTTTCCAGTGGATCAATCAAGAGGCACTTCCGATCTGAGGTAAAATTATGAGTTAAAATGGGTGTAAAGTTGCTATATGAGCTGATACTTCCAATCTCTACATCATTACAGCTGAAACCTCGATATGTTACTCATAATTTGATGTCATGTGCTAAGGATGTTATGTAGTCCATAACAAGCTTTGATGTAGCAGACTGAAACACGCGTCAACGTTTCGCTATTAGAGAAAGTAACAGCCTAAGGAGAAGGGGAGATAATCATTTGTCATCTGTTAACAGGCTGGTCCACAACATGGAGCATGGAGCATTGGAAAGTTGCGAGGATTTGGAAAATACATCTTGTTCTGAAAAAAGATTACGAGTAGTTTAGTGCGTTTGAAAGCCTGGCTTATCATGCTTATGAAAAAGGATAGTTTCCAAAAATGGCTACTGTCCAGGCTGAGGATGATCAAGAAGCATAGATGTATTTTGTTCATCAAGCAAATTAATTTTTTTAATTGTGTTTAGCCTCACACAAGACAAAAGTCTCAGTTCTGCCATCTGTAGTACACTATCTTACGGTCCTACACGTCACTTTCATATGCCAAATTGTAACGTAGACGTTTATGTCGTGACACTAAAAAGCTGCGCTGGGAGTCACTCGATTGAGAATGCATTCATTCCAGAAGTGCTACAACTCAATGAAAACTCCACTACTCTTTTAACGACGCAGACCCAGATTATTTCGCGACACCATCGCTGTCCCAGGACTCACGTGACACGGCCTCTGTTGAGATATGCCATGACACAAGCGCACTGGCGGCACGTGGCAGGAAAAATGGCGGACACCTGCGACACCTGGTGCCCAGACGCGTCTCGCAGGCTGGAAATGGCGGGAAGACGCGAGTCAGACTGGAGAGCCAACACGAACGCGTGCTGCAATGCGCAGCTCCACGTAGGCGGCGGGTCAGCCGAAAAATGTCCAAAAACAAATGGTGCGGTTTAGCCAGATCAAACATGGCCGCCGGAGTTGAAACCAAAAAAAAACCCTGAGCAAGTGTGTTTGCTGTCGCGTGTTTGTATGCACGTCATCGCGCGCGTGGGTGTGTGCTTGACTCCCCTTGCTTGTCCAGCTGCGGCACAGGAAAAAAAATTGCCCTGCCCTGAAAACGCGCCACCCCCTCGAGCTCTGCAGCATCTGTGGCGCGCATGAAAAGCACTGAAAATCGCGTTGTCTCCGTCACAGACGACTATACAACGAAGAGTGTTGTGTCAGCAATGGCACACACGTGCATCTGCTCTCTAAATAACTTATTCATTACAAGAACGACTTATCTTGTCATATACATAGCCGTAGAAATGTGTGCAGTGAAATGAATCTTTACCCTGAGTTTGGTGGCTCATTGTCTTGGGGGGGGGGGGGGAGGGGTGTTCCTCCAAATAAATGTATCTTTAAGTTATAGATTTATATTCTTCAAAAGAAACATACAAAGCCAATGAACTACATTACACATCTACATTTAAAACAAATACTCAACAGACTGACTTTGGTTAGCTCAGAGTTAAGTGTCCGGGTAGATGGAGAATCAGGTTGATGATTCGCGATCATGCAATGCCAGAGATATGAACGTGATGGAGGACATTCTATGAAAGCCAAGAGAACACACACCACACAGCATCAAATGACTACAAAAGGAACAGAGCCACCACAGACAGACCTAGAGATACGAAATGCGGGATAAAAAATAAAAGCAACTGAATCTCATGCATCAATTTACGTGTCGGGCATAGTACAAGAACGTGTTGGAGTGTTTAACTGGGTCTGGGATGAAATGCGATACACACATTTTCAATATAAGGACATCCGAATTTATTATCTCGAATTATTTTCCAGTCCGAAACACACACACACACACACACACACACACACACACACACACACACACACACACACACACACACACAAACACAAACACACACATTCAATAAAGCACACTGAATAAGCAAATTTGTGAATCTTGGTTTTTGTTGCAGTTTTCATGGCGTGGAGTCAAAAGTTGCTACGGCGAGACCCAAAAAGGGGTTGACACGTATGTTGATGGAATGGAGGACATGGCGCCAACGAGGCAGCCAACAAAAGGAGGGATTTGCAGCAATGTACACGCCCCGTAATTGGTCCCTTTGAGGCGCAAGATAACGTCATTTGCGTTGAGACGGGATCCTTTCATCCGGGCATCAAACGCCCGTCTTCGTTTCATGTTCCTTCTTCATCAAAGACAATGCGCCCTGTACCGACGGCAGCTTGATGCGCTTTCTTTGCACTCAGTCAAGTCACTGTCTCCAGAATGATACAGATGTGAAGGCTTAGGTCCGTAACGTGCTGAAAAACTTATTGTTACCTGCGCATCTCCATCTTCCAGATCAGAAAAATTATCCACGACATTTTAGGCTATCTGAAAGAAGTAAACGGAAGCATTGTCTATGCATGCACAACAAAGATTTAAGTAGATACTGCTGTAAAATTGAATATGTAAATACAAAAACGTGTATCGTGACTTAGCCACATAACAGTGGAGCAACATGTCTTACATTTGGGATTCATGTCCCAGATTTCACAGGACAAAGAAAACTTTACCCACTTCGGAAGAGACACCGATGTAGAAGTCGATTATCTATGATCTAACAACGCCGCTCTCTCTCTCCCTCTCCACCCACCCCCCTCTCTCCCCTCCCCCTCTCTCACTCCCCCCCCCCCTCTCTCTCTCCCTCTCCCCCCCCCCCTCCTCTCTCTCGGAGGAGAGGGGGGGGGGGGGGGCCGCGTGCGCACAATGCTGACGTATTTTTGTGTCTACTCCAGCACACCCGAGCATGTGCATGCACGCGCTTGTCATTTTGCAAAATCTCGTTCTTGCTGTATTTTATTGGAAAACATGTTTTTTTTGCTGGGTCTGGTCAGTTCTGCTGCAGGGTCACTTTGTATACAAACACATTTCGAGGGGATGGATGAAGGTGTTTTGAAAGTGCTGAATGTACTACAGTATCGTGGTAGCTTCCAGATTTTACGCCTGTCCTCTCCACAATGCGTGGTTACGCGATGCATTCACGGTGAATTTGCTTTTGATGTGTCGCATGACGTTGCTTCGCGCAGTCATTTCTCGCTAATGCTTAACGTGTACGAGTATATTGGCAGGGTGGCGTGAGAGCAAGAGTGACAAGTGAGCGCGACTGACGACACGTGATGGCACGTACGAAGAGGACGTAAGAGCGCAGACAACAGCTATGTGTCCTCACGGCATCGAGCCCCGAGAGTGAAGTGCATTTGTTGTCATGCTGATTACTGATTGGCACTGAATCGACAAGTGCACGAATACAGGGTGTATGTTTGTTTATGACTACTGGGTATTGGACTTTGACCTCCCGGCGCAAGCTAGGAGGACCCCATGTCGGCAGCCGGTCTCTAAGAAGGAGACGTCACTACAGAGGAGTAATGTTTAGGGAGGGATGCGCTTAAGACGGGGAATTCTAGGCCGAGGCGAACCTTTTTTAAAGAGATCGTTTAGTATGAAGGTGATAGGGTGTTCCCATGCAAAATACATGCCCTCCCCCTCCCAAAGTACCGACATCTCTTGGTGCAATCGCAAGGTTTGTGTCTGTCATGAGTCCATAGACCTACCAATCCGGGTTTTTATTCCCTGGGACAGTGAATCATCAGCCACCTGCATAGCGCAGCCCAGCATGGCTCGTTTTTACCCTCAGTGCGGCAAGGTGTCAGGGGATGTAGGCGAAGTGAAAAACGCGGGTAGGAAGAGTACGAGTCCGAACAACTGAGAACAGACAAGGATGAGTGAGAGGACAAGGAGAAAAAGTATATGCCTGGCATTCCGTAACGACCCGATACGTTTCGTACGCGTCAGGCGTGAGCCCTTCTCTTGGAAATAGCTTTCTGACATTCTGTTACGAAACATCCTTTCAAAGAAGTGTTTGGAGTGAAGTATCCCGGTTGATATGGTCGATATGGCGTTTCACCCCAGCGACTGTATACCTTTTGCCGTATCAGGCCACATATTAGTTTTCTCGGTCGATATTTTGGTGTGCGGTGCCGTATCTAAACAAAAAAGTATTCATCTGACAAGGAGACTCGAATGGCCTCCATTCAACGCTACCTGAACTTCAGGATAGACAACTCCTTTTTTGTTGGAAACCAAACTCATGTATACTTTGTGAATCATTAAGAGTTACTGCTAATAGAAAATATAAAATAATTACTTGGCGGTAGAGGGATGAGAGGCACAAGGAGGAGGGAAAGGTGAACAGGAAATTTTACAGGAGCATTCACACGAACAGAGGGATGGTTAGCAGGATAAGGCAGTCATTCCCAGGCATAAGAGGAGGAGGAGGAGTAGGAGTAAGAGGAGGAAGAGGAGGAATGGATGGATGGATGGAGTTTTACGGTCTATCAGCCTTGGAAGACTATATAAGGCCACTAAGCACGAAAATCACTAGAACAGTTTGGAGTAAACGCAAATCGAGTCATGGTGTCCCTAGTTATTCGCCTCTTACGAATCGCGTAGGGAGACGCGGTGGGTCTATTCTTACCCCGAGCCCGCAGGGGGTGAAGAGAAGGAATAGGAGGAGAAGGAAGAGTAGGAGTAGGAGTAAGAGGAGGAGGAGGAGGAAGAGTAGGAGTAGGAGTAAGAGGAGGAGGAGGAGGAGGAGGAGGAGGAGGAGGAGGAGGAGGAGGAGGAGGAGGAGGAGGAGGAGGAGGAGGAGGAGGAGGAGGAGGAGGAGGAGGAAAGGGAGGAAGAGGAGTAGGAGAAGTAGGAGGTGTAGGGTTAAGAGGAGTAGGAGGAGTAGGATAAAGAGGAGTAGGAGGAGTAGGAGTAAGAGGAGTAGGAGGAGTAGGAGTAGGAGTAATAGGAGTAGGAGTAAGAGGAGTAGGAGTAAGAGGAGTAGGAGTAAGAGAGGAGTAGGAGTAAAAGTAGGAGTAAGAGGAGTAGGAGTATGAGTAAGAGGAGTAGGAATAAGAGGAGTAGGAGAAGTAGGAATAAGAGGAGTAGGAGTAAGAGGAGTAGTAGGAGTAGGAGTAAGAGGAGTAGGAATAAGAGGAGTAGGAGTAAGAGGAGTAGGAGTAAGAGAGGCGTAGGAGTAAAAGTAGGAGTAAGAGGAGTAGGGGTAGGAGTAAGAGGAGTAGGAATAAGAGAAGTAGGAGGAGTAGGAGTAAGAGGAGTAGTAGGAGTAGGAGTAAAAGGAGTAGGAATAAGAGGAGAAGTAGGAGTAAGAAGAGTAGGAATAAGAGGAGTAGGAGTAGGAGTAAGAGGAGTAGGAATAAGAGGAGTAGGAGAAGTATGAGTAAGAAGAGTAGGAGGAGTAGGAGTAAGAGGAGTAGGAGTAAGAGGAGTAGGAGTAAGAGGAGTAGGAGTAAGAGGAGTAGGAGTAGGAGGAAGAGGAATAGGATTAGCAGTAAGAGTAAGGGTAGTAGGAGTAGGAGAAGTAGGAGTAGGAGGGGTAGAAGGAGGAGTAGGAGGAGAGTAGGAGGAGGAGTACGAGAAGGAGTAGGAGTAAGAGGAGGAGGAGTAGGAGGAGTGGGAGGAGTGGGAGTAGGAGGAGTAGGAGGAGGAGGAGGAGGAAGGGGGGGGGGAAGGGGGGGGGGGGAGGAGGAGGGGGAGGAGGAGGAGGAGGAGGAGGAGGAGGAGGAGGAGGAGGAGGAGGAGGAGGAGGAGGAGGAGGAGCAGCAGCAGTTGGAGCAGGAGTAGGAAGAAGGAGGGGGGAGGAGGAGGAGGGGGGGAGGGGGAGGAGGGGGAGCGGGAGGAGGGGGAGCGGGAGGAGGAGGAGCAGGAGGAGCAGGAGGAGGAGGAGCAGGAGGAGGAGGAGCAGAAGGAGGAGGAGCAGGAGGAGGAGCAGGAGGAGGAGCAGGAGGAGGAGGAGCAGGAACAGCAGCAGCAGCAGGATGAGCAGCAGCAGGAGGAGGAAGGAGGAGGATCTCGATTTTCTTATTTGCCATACGAATAGCGTATGAAAACTTGCTGGGTCTATTCTTATCCTTGCCTCGCATGAGGACACAGAAGAAAAAGAATATTAAAAGGTCCATTGTAGTCGAACAGTAGTAAAACTTTTCAAAAATTTTATAGGATAAATATGTTTCTTGTACTTCAGAGTTGTCATTCTTTTATCGATACTCACCTTTTGAGCAAACTGGCTTTAAACTATCATTTCATAGTCGAGGCCTTTATCTTTTGTGTGAGGAAGGTGAAGCAATCCGTTATAAGGGCATTCACGACGCTGGGTTAGAAGGTACTATCGTGAAAGAAGACAAAAAGATGATAGATCATTATATCCTTTCAGCTTACATAGGTTATGAAAGGCAACTGACTACAAAATTCCTAAAAGCATGTGAGAGAGAGAGCAAGTCAATTCGCAAGTCCCCTACTCACTAGCCTCTTACGAATCACGTAGGGAGACATGCTGTGCATAAACTTGCCCCCCATTTCACAAGGCTGTTTGCCATTTGGTTGAGCGAGGAAGAACAACCGTTGCCGAATGTAGAAGTCTTCATAGGCAAGAAAGAACACAGAGGGGCGTGAAGATTGTGCTAGTGCACGGGAGCCTCCCACATCTAAGACGTACTTATGCAAGGAAAGACTAGGCGTGAGCCAGACCTGGTGCAAGGTTGATGAATACGATGCCATGACTCAAGGGACAAAACAACGCAGGGATGTAGTCGGCTCCGGCACGTGATTCATGACTGGGGTCCCACCTGACAGAACCTCTTTCTCTCTCGAACTGGCACGACCAGGCGCACTGTTGGGTAGCGCACGTGTTGCAGGAGAAAGCGAACGGCGCCCAGTCGTGCATTCCACGTGCATCTCGTGCCGCGAGACTCATTGTTTTGGTGATGCCAGCATGAGAAGAATGAGAAGCATGCATTTACAGCGGTATATAGTTGTCGACAGCGACGCAACTGGCGTGTTTTTCTCTTGAGGACATTATTCCCCAGGCACATTTCAGAATCTCCTTTAAACCTTCTAGTGATGTTGAGGACGCACTACTATTAACTTCCATTTATTCATCTATTCACCATGGCCCCTCGATTGTGCGCCTGTGAGCCTTCAGTCTTTACTGTAACCTAGATAAATAAAGTCTTTTTATGTGGGAGAAAAACCCTTTGGATTCTGGGAAGTTTTAAATTTTCTAATCTTTACTTTTCACCATTTTTGCGGATTGGGGGAGTATGTACCTGGCCTGCGTTGCATAAACGCGAGGAAGCAATGATTTTTCGAGGAAAAGGTCGGTGTCAACATGAATCAACATTTGATAGCCTTTGCATCTACAGCTATTAAATGTTGACACGTATTGACACCGGCCTATTCCTGACACGATTATCGCTTTCCTCGTGTCTACGCAACGCTTGACTGGGTCTGTCACACACTGCGCAGAAGCTAGTCTTGGCACGGCAAGCTGCTTGAGATTCTTGGGCAACAGCCCTTTGAGGACAAGCATGTGCACAGAATTAGGGACAGTGTTTGCTGCTTTCAAGGAAAGCCTGGGAACCCATTCACATGTAGGTTAAGGCTGTACTTGGATTAAAGCAAAAGCTCATGCAAGTTTACACATGGGGGGAAAAGCTGCATAGACGTGTAACATTTTAGCAATTTCTTTTCAGGACGAGTGTTCATGAATACGAACTTTTGTCGGTATTAGGCGTCTTTGGCATTTTGTTGTTATGCGTAAGTGTGTCCAGCACAATGCACTTCATTATATTTCCCTTCAAGACGCGCGTAGATATGTATTATGCAAACTACCTGAAACGAATATTTCATGCACCATAATTTGTGGGGGTTAGCACATGTATAGGATGACGCTGCTCTTCACCTAAGCTGACGTACTGCATGTTATCCTCTAGTTCTCCATCTTGATCCCCCACCCCATATATCCTTCAGCAAAAGCTTGTCTGTATGTAATGTTACTACAGACCCATTCCAGACAAAGCAGCAAGCTTGTTTGGACCGTATTGCATAGGTCTGCTCATTCGGACTCAGATATCCCAGAAGAAGGAAATCGGAATGTTTGAAGAGCAAAGTCGAAACTCAAAGAGAACCAATATAAAGTTGAATAGTTAGGCATTTCCCGCAGGACACCAAGGAGAATCATTCTGAAGGCATACCCAAAAATGAGTTGGGAAAAAAATGGGTAGAACCAGGTTGTAAAGTAGAAACAACTAAGCGAGCCAGAAAAAAAATAAAGGGCAAAAAAGACTTAAATGTACAGCTGCGAAATTCCAAAAGAACAGCGAGGAGATTTAATCTGAGGAGGTGAGAACTCTAAGATAGACGTAGGTACTGATTTGGAAATTTTGGAATAGAGACGTTTGATAGTTAAAAGAACCAAGCAGAAATGCAAAGAAAACCTGGCTGAAGAACTAGGAAGACTTAAGAGGACAGCAATGAACTTGATTAATCAAGTCTGAGTGTTAAAAGAACCACGTTCGAGAGCGAAAAGAATCACTTGGCGTGCTTTCAGAACGAAGCAGAAGTGAAGATATATCGGTTTTAATTCTACGTTGTGACATCTGGGTCTAAAAGCTCATTACATTTTATCTCTTGATCACTGGATCACATTGTCAACCCAGAAAACAATAATAAGACGACTAGAAAAATGAAGTCTTGAAAGATAAACCACGTCGACATGTGGGAATGAAGTAAGGGGGCTTGGAGAGCAAGATCACTCATTGCAAGGAGAACCATTTGGACAGCAGGAGAACAGCAGGTACCGTGATGCACTTGGTAAACGTAACCGCTTGTTCTTGCCCCGAGGTCCAACGCACCGAGTGGCGTGCATCAGGAACCCCCGGTCTGCAAAGAGGTGACGGCCTGGACCCACTGTCAACAATGACCACGGGACGACTGCTAGGATTCGTCGTAATGGCTCGCTTGCACGGACATCTGTGTTCCTCACACCCGTTCGTTCCCATCACGTCCGGTCCGTGATAATAAGGGTTGACGCAACGCCCGATTAATTTCCCCCCATTGTCAGGCAAGACAAGCCACAGCAAGGCTCGCTGTTTCTGCCATGTTCCCTGCTGAGACATCATGGGAAGTGACCCTCCTCGAGTGAAGACTACTGTGCTTTTTGGACAGGCGACAAAGCAATGCTATGATTGTTCACTCCAGATGGTAGGATCAAAGAAACGAGTGACAGCAATGTTTCCGTGCTATCGGTTCGGGGCAGGGCGATACCTCACGGTTTGTTATCTGAGGACCAACCAATGTATAGGCGACGGAATATTTCCTAACCGAGTTCCTCACCTGTAACTGACCTTCAATAAATCGGTTTAGTTTAGGACTAGTGCGAAAAGAATGGGATTTTCCTTGGAAGCCATTTGGTCAGTGATTGGTTGTGACCTGAAAAAGCAATTGGTGGTTGAGATCAGGTCCGGTGAGAATGATAGATACTGGTACCAAGGTCACAGAGGCTAGCATTCTTTTAAGTCTTCGTATTACTCTTCTTCGCAAAAACTACTTGTGACACTGTCAGTCACCAAAATTTGCGTGAAACGAATCTGTAGATCTACCAAATAAACTTATTCTACAATGACAACATTTTGTTTGAGAGAAAATGCCAGCGGTGCGCAGCCAGTAAACCAGCTGTATTTGTTAATCAAAGTTACACATAAGAGTGAAAAATACCAGTGAAGTAATCCCGTACAGGGACTGAACCATGGCACTTTAATTAATTGACTTATTCTATTGCTGACAGGTCGAGCCATTACGAAATATCACGACCAAAGAAAGGAAAGAAAGAAGGAAGGAAGGAAGGAAGGAAGGAAGGAAGGAAGGAAGGAAGGAAGGAAGGAAGGAAGGAAGGAAGGAAGGAAGGAAGGAAGGAAGGAAGGAAGGAAGGAAGGAAGGAAGGAAGGAAGGAAGGAAGGAAGGAAGGAAGGAAGGAAGGAAGGAAGGAAGGAAGGAAGGAAGGAAGAGAGAAAGAGAGAAAGAGAGAAAGAGAGAAAGAGAGAAAGAGAGAAAGAGAGAAAGAAAGAAAGAAAGAAAGAAAGAAAGAAAGAAAGAAAGAAAGAAAGAAAGAAAGAAAGAAAGAAAGAAAGAAAGAAAGAAAGAAAGAAAGAAAGAAAGAAAAAGAACAACAGAATGAACGAAAGAAAGAATGAACAAAAGAATGAACGAAAGAACGAACGAAAGAAAGAAAGAACGAAAGAACAAAAAAACGAATGAAATAAAGAAGAGAGAGAGAGAAAGAGAGAGAGAGAGAGTAAACTGTATTGAATAAACTTTATTTTTCAAGGGAAATTAATTAATTAGGCATAGCTGCATAGGCAGAGAGAGAGAGAGAGAGAGAGAGAGAGAGAGAGAGAGAGAGAGAGAGAGCGATAGAGAGAGCGAGAGAATGAGAGAGAATGAGAGAGGGAGGGAGGGAGGGAGGGAGGGAGGGAGGAGGGAGGGAGGGAGGGAGGGAGGGAGGGAGAGAGAGAGAGAGAGAGAGAGAGAGAGAGAGAGAGAGAGAGAGAGAGAGAGAGAGAGAGAGAGAGAGAGAGAGAGAGAGAGAGAGAGAGAGAGTCAATCGCTATCATGGTTGTTTGTGTGTAGTCAATGCACTTTTCCAAGGGAGGTAATGTGATTACTCCTGCAAGAGTTACACGTCTTGTGGTTACTGGACAAAATAATCAGCTCAATCTGACTGAAGAAGAGCTGCAGGTCCTGCACTGCAGTAGGGTGAAGCTAGTTGCACTGGCAGTTTGGATGAGGCAGGCATTCCCATGACATGACTGCTGATTTTACATCCCAGTCCTAAAGGCCATTTCTACCGAGAGTCCCAATCTGTACTGGCTGCCTCCAACTATTCCTCTTCGATCTACTTTGCGATGCTCCAGTCCCAAGCAATTGTGTGAGGAAAATTCTAGTCATCGCGCTCCAATACGCAATATTCGGCGTCATCTTGCTTTGATGTTTTAAAAGTCAAACTGTCATGAGACATATTGTTTGGAGCGAATAGTCATGTTAAAAGCAGTCTGAATGGTCCGCAATATCGGGAATATGTCAACTTTACAATGGAAATGCAGACGCCTTGCAAACTTGTGGTGCTGGTTTTATTAGTGCTTTCATCTGTCTTTGAGTCACCTCCATAGTTTTCCTATAGCAGATACAAAAAACAGCAAAGGGCAGTTCATCCAACAGCACAAAAGCTTTTTGTGGAGTCAGAACAGAGAGCTATGAGCGATGAATTATTCAGTATCAAGGCATTCCCTGTGCTGCCACATTTGAGGTATAATTTTCTTTGTCAAAGGAACGCAATAAAAATATGAACAAACTTTCACGTGTTCAGTGTGAATAAATCTCTCAAGTTTATTGTCAATGCATGATCTGATTGGCACAAATGGTAGGGCAATGTCAACCCTTATGATGAAACAATTCACAGGTAAAGATAGCGCAAACAAAATGCTTAACATGCTCAAAAAGAGATATGCCTAACATTCATGAATTCGTGATGCTGATTTCCTTAAAGGAAAATTATGTAATCCCATGCAGAGATCCAGCAATGAGCAAAACTTTGTTCAACAACAGATGGCAGTTTCAAAATATCTTAATTAAAAACTGGCTAAGCGTGTAAGTGTACCACCCCCAAAAGAATTAATTTGATTTCCCTTTACAAACATAAAGAGCACTGCAAATAGTTAAAATGCCAGTGTGTGTGTGTGTGTGTGTGTGTGTGTGTGTGTGTGAACAACTATAACATAGTCATAAACATAACAATCTAAAGACATAACAATAAATTTGGTCTTAAAATATCTCAGTCATTTTAAAATACTCCTCTTCATACATCAAGCTGATAATCATAAATGAGCCAGGGCTCGTATTCACAACGGCGATTTATCGGCGATTTATTTTCACTCCGATTTATCTCTAAACTCAGACGATTCCAACTGCCTGTTCCGCTCTCCCTTGGCTGGAAACCAGTATATATAGCAAAGCGCAACCTAGGATCCTCTGATGAGTGTACCTTATCTAACCGATCAAGATAACGCGGGGCTAGGGGATAAATCGAGCGTTAAATAGATAAATCGCCATTGTGAATACGGGCCCTGATCACTTTGATTCATTTTCACAGCAACAGCTCAGAATTGCTTTATCTATGACTGCACAGCATGCAACATGCAAGACATTACTCAATAATCAAATTAAGGCCTTTTTTAATCCACGATCAGAGAAAGGAGTAACTGATTAAAAAAGTGTCCATTGTATCGGCTTTTAATATATCAATGACAACACTTTTGAGACAAAACACAAACACATTTATTTTGTAACCAGCAAATTTGGTGAGGTAGGTGTAAGTCATCGGTTTTATTGCAAAGGACTACCCCTGAACTGTTATACTAATGATAATTTCTGGTAAGTTAATTCAATGTTTGCAGTTTCAGTCTCCTGTTTGTGCAATCTGCATTGAGGAGGAAGCAGTGCAGGAAGTCCATTAATTTCCCGTGAAAGTTCACATTTTCTCTGAAGGGTTCATGGGAGAAATCAACATCAAATGCTGCCTGTGTAGGCCTCTTACCCATGGAAGCAACTCAGCAACAATTACACACAGAAACAACACAAATGCTGCCTGTGTAGGCCTCTTACCCATGGAAGCAACTCAGCAACAATTACACACAGAAACAACACAAATGCTGCCTCTGTAGGCCTCTTACCCATGGAAGCAACTCAGCAACAATTACACACAGAAACAACACAAATGCTGCCTCTGTAGGCCTCTTACCCATGGAAGCAACTCAGCAACAATTACACACAGAAACAACACAAATGCTGCCTGTGTAGGCCTCTTACCCATGGGGCAACTCAGCAACAATTACACACAGAAACAACATCAAATGCTGCCTGTGTAGGCCTCTTACCCATGGGGCAACTCAGCAACAATTACACACAGAAACAACACAAATGCTGCCTGTGTAGGCCTCTTACCCATGGAAGCAACTCAGCAACAATTACACACAGAAACAACACAAATGCTGCCTCTGTAGGCCTCTTACCCATGGAAGCAACTCAGCAACAATTACACACAGAAACAACACAAATGCTGCCTCTGTAGGCCTCTTACCCATGGAAGCAACTCAGCAACAATTACACACAGAAACAACACAAATGCTGCCTCTGTAGGCCTCTTACCCATGGAAGCAACTCAGCAACAATTACACACAGAAACAAACACAAATCATATTGCCTGTAATATGACATCTTACCAAGAGGACAAGAGGGAGTTTGCTAGGTACACATTTCTGCTGTCAAAAGTTCACTCAGGGACACTTTTCAAACATCCAGGAGCTTCAACTAGCCAAAATTAGTTTGTATCCAGTTATCACATTTTGATTGCTATGTTTTATCACTGGTATAAGGAGACATAAGCCTCAGTCTAACCATCACATAGTCATTCATTCATTCATTCATTCATTCATTCATTCATTCATTCATTCATTAGTTTCATTTCTCTGTTCATACACTTGTTTTCTGCATGCTATGAGAATGACACAAAAATATTAATGGAAAAAAAAGAAGGCAAAAATTCAGGAAAGCAAAAAATTTTGGTCTAAAACTCTTTTGCTGGGAAGGTAAAAATAACAGAAAAGCAACAATAAAAATACACAGACAAATTTAGATTTTAACTACAATGTAATTAAAATTATAATGAACATTACATTTGAAAGTGCTAGTATCATAGTTGCAAATCCTCACAGAAATTTTTTTTAAAGGACAAGATTGAGACATTTCAATATCTCCTTACTGTTTGTAATTACAGCAAATTCCTCAGAAAAAAAGTGAGTAAACTGGTTTAGAAAAAAAGTGGCAAGACATAAAGACAACACATTATCACATATAGTACATTAAATTAGTAAATATCCTTTCAAAAAGTATTTGGAATTTTCCCAAAACCATGTGACAAGTTTTAGCTATTGAAAATAAGCAATTCATGGAAATAAAAACTTTAATTATATTGTATGTAGTTTTTAATATGTAAATTATCTATTTAATTGTTGAGTGTGTGTGTGTGTGTATGTGTGTGTTTAAACTATGTGTTATGATGGCCATTTAGAATAATTAACAGATGACCTACTTTTTTCCACTGAAGTAAAAGTCGTATTTACTTATTTTCATAGTACATCTTTGAATTACCATGCATCAAAGTATGAAAACTCATTGCAGTAGATATATCTTCTTTGATACCCAAATCTCCCCATAAGCTAAAATCCTGGAAGGCATTACATGTATGCAAAATTTTAAAACTCCCTTCCTAAAAGTAAGTTTGTTAATGATACCTTTCAAGAATGCTTTTTGCTGAACAAAATGTGACAAACCTAGCCAACAACTAAGAAAGACTCAAAAGCAAATGAAATTTTTGTTTGCTTGTGAAGAGTCATTATCCATGCATGTAAACACAGGAAAGAGGTACAATGGTTTGTTATCTCTTCAATAGAACCAAAAATACTTCATTGCAAAGCAATAACTACACCATACTGAACAGATGGGTAGAGGACTTACGCATTTTCTAAGTGTTGATGTACACTATGTTTTTTATTTCCAAATAAATAATCACTATGTGAACATTTTCTATACAAACCACTATGTCCTCATTTAACCCAACAAAAGCAATGACATGATAGGCTCACAATTGTGATCAATGTCCTTCTCTGACTAGTTCCCACCTAGAACATAGACACACCGAAACACTGTTGAAGAAGTCTGTCCCAGGCACACTATGCCTTCAGACAATGTGCCCTCTCATCAGACTGGCACATAACCTGTGCTGAACCAATACCTCACTCATCAGCTGGATTGCTGTGGTCTTTGTGCTTTCAGAGCCTGCTCCAGCAGCACTCACAGAGCCAGGCCCAAGTGGCACTAATGTGTCCCCAGGAGGTATCTGTATCATGCATCACTGATCACACTATGAATGAAATACACTTGATATGTTCAAATTGTAATACATTCATTTTGCATCTACTTAAACATTAGGCATAGTCTACAAAGAATCATTCAGCACTACCTGAGCAGCTCCACAATCTCCGTTTCAATCAAAATTTCTTGCACAGCTGGGACACTGGGTCAAAATTTGATACAGCTGGACAAGGAGGGAGTATTGGGAGTACTATTTGCTAGTGAGGTAATACAATTACAACAAAGAGCTCTAACACCAGCAAACATTCTTCATTATTCTGTTTGTCACAAACACCCCCTTTCCCTCCAAATGGAAAGACATATGACACAAGAGAAATCAGAAAAGATGGTTAAGGAATAATGAGATAACTATCGAAAGATACAACCACAGTCAAGCACACAATCGTCATCCTTCTATATGACTCTGTCTCAAGCAAGAAAGCAAGGCCTTTCCTCATGGGAGTAAAACTGAAGCAATGTGACTGCAAGGCTCTTGGAAACCTGGAGGCTCCAGGTCTACATGTATCAGGTTGTTCCTTCCTCAAGAGAAGTGTTTGTTTGGGGACAGGCAGCATTAGAGGAGAGGGAGTGTTTGTGGAAGTGGAGTGGCAGGTGGGGGGTGGGGGTATGGGTTGAGGAGAATGAGCATCAGAGGAGAGGGGTGTTTGAGGAAGGAGGGCAGGGGTAGGGGGGTGAGGACATTGAGCATTTGAGGAGAATGGCCATCTGAGGAGAGGGGGGTGTTTGAGGAAGGAGGGGGGGGGGGGGGGTGAGAAGAATGGGCATCAGAGGAGAGGGGGGTGTTTGAGGAAGGAGGGTGGGGGGAGAAGAATGGGCATCAGAGGAGAGGGGGGTGTTTGAGGAAGGAGGATGGGGGGAGGGGGGGAGGAGAATGGGCATCAGAGGAGAGGGGGGTGTTTGAGGAAGGAGGATGGGGGGAGGGGGGGAGGAGAATGGGCATCAGAGGAGAGGGGGGTGTTTGAGGAAGGAAGGTGG
>JAWQFJ010002488.1:11912-19412 GCA_034096865.1 Theodoxus fluviatilis | reverse complement strand
GGCAGTGGGATTTTTGGAACGGGGTGGTTCTTTTCATTCATTGCCGTGTTTTCCATTCTCGCCTCATTTGCATCATGTCATGATTCATGATAGAGTCGTTGTTGTTTTGATTTGATTTATGTGCATGTTGTTATGCCATGTAAGCTAATTCGGGCCGTTCAGGCCTGTGTGATTTGTCTTCATATCAGTCATCGTCCGAAAATCTCCGCTGCTCCCCATCGCCGTCGTCACTCTCCAAAGTACCCATTGCATCTCATCAACCTGGGCCACCTGGTCCAGAGGAGAAGTTGACGTTCCGGATTACGTCGAGAGTTGGAGAGTTCAAGAGATAAGTTTGACAGTGGAAGATGTTTTGGAACTGAAAGACGAGCAGGACAGTTGAAGAGACAGAGTTTGGATAGTTGTGAACAACAGTGGGGTTTGGTATTTGCATGCTGGACATTTGTGAACAACAGTGAGGGTTTGTATTTGCATGCTGGACAGTTGTGAACAACAGTGAGGGTTTTGTATTTGCATGCTGGACAGTTGTGAACAACAGTGGGGTTTTGTATTTGCATGCTGGACATTTGCGAACAACAGTGAGGTTTTGTAGTTGCATGCTGGACAGTTGTGAACAACAGTGGGGTTTTGTATTTGCATGCTGGACATTTGTGAACAACAGTGAGGGTTTGTATTTGCATGCTGGACAGTTGTGAACAACAGTGGGGTTTTGTATTTGCATGCTGGACATTTGTGAACAACAGTGAGGGTTTGTATTTGCATGCTGGGCAGTTGTGAACAACAGTGGAGTTTTGTATTTGCATATGGTGGGGTTTATGAATCATCTAGGAATCATTATCATTAATCACTTTCATTCCCATTTCATTTATTCTGCGGGGTGGGCAAGGGATTAATAAATATGTGTTTGTTATAAAAGTTGTCTGTGAGTTCCTGACTCCCTCTGCATGAGAGGTTAAGGTCCTACCCAACGGGTGTGGGCGCGACATTGGGGGCTCGTCTAGGGATATGCCAAATTTCATTTCGCTCAGGAACTCTATTTGTTTTGTTGTATAATTCAGAGTAATAGGGAGTTTTGTGTGGTCATTGGTTGTCTTTGTGTTGTTTCATGTTGGTGAGTGTTCCCATTCATGCCTGAAACATAGAGAGCAAGTGTTCTAATTTTATAACCAAAAGTACTTTCAGGAAAGACTGCTCGGGGTTCATAAAGAAGTAAGGTGTTGGCTGTTCGGCGCCCATGTTGACCCGGTCCAAAGCAATGGCGGAGAAAGCAGCGGCAAGTCAGACCGAGGAAGGTCATGTGGAGCATGGGCAGGGGGAAGGGGAGCTTCGACCGCTGGTTGAAGCTACACCTCGTGGTAGGCGTAAGCCACCATCTCCGTCGAGGAGGGGGCGCGGTCGAGGTAAGCCATTTGATTTTGCGGTGCGACAGAGGGGCGGTTACCTCACGCCCGGCCAAGCTGAAGCAGGGTTGGGGGTACCTCCAGGGGAGGGTGACGAATACGAGGGGGAAATTCCAGGGTTGCTCTCACCTGGAGTAGACACTAGTAGTATGCTTCTACAGTTGTTGCAGATGGAGAGGGAGGAGCGGAAGCGTCGTGAGATGAAGGAGGAGGAGGAGCGGAAGCGTCGTGAGGTGAAGGAAGAAGAGGAGCGTAAGGAAGAAAGAGAAGAGCGGAAGCGTCGCGAGAAGAAAGAAGAGGAGAAGGAGAAGAAGGAGGAGGAGGAGCGGAAGCGGCGTGAGGAGAAGGAGGAAGAGCAGCGTAAGGAAGAAAGGGAGGAGCGGAAGCGTCGCGAGAAGAAAGAAGAGGAGAAGGAGAAGAAGGAGGAGGAGGAGCGGAAGCGTCGTGAGGAGAAGGAGGAAGAGCAGCGTAAGGAAGAAAGGGAGGAGCGGAAGCGTCGCGAGAAAAAAGAAGAGGAGAAGGAGAAGAAGGAGGAGGAGGAGCGGAAGCGCCGCGAAGAAAGAGAAGAGAAGAGAGAAAAAGCTAGAGTAGAGAGGGAGGAAAAGACTATTAAGGGAGTGAAGATTCCGGTATTAGAAGAGAGTGACAACATTGATGAGTATCTCAGCCAGTTTGAGCAGATAGCTGACACTCAGGGGTGGAAGAGGGAAACGTGGGTAGCACGTATTTTACCTCAGCTCAGAGGTACAGCTAGGTCGTTGTATTTCACACTCCCAGCCGAAGAAGCGGGGAACTATGATAGGTTCCGGGACGCCCTATTGAAACGTTTCAACCTCACGGCAGAAGGATACAGGAGAAAGTTCCGGGAGGCGAGGAAGGAGTTAGGGGAGTCCTTTGCCCAGTTTGTGGTGAGAATCAAGAGCTACTTTCACAAGTGGGTTTGCCTCTCACAGAAGAACTTTGATGATCCTCAAGACCTAGTGGATGTGATGGTGACGGAACAGCTAATGGAGACGTTGTCTCCCGATCTAGTGATAAAGGTCAGGGAGAGGAAGCCCGCAAGCGTGGTGGAAGCTGCTGAGGCGGCAGACATAGTGATTGAGGCAAAGAGATCTGTAAAGAAGTCCCAGTTCTTGTCCCCCAATGCCAGCCCATCGAAAAGAGGTTCGGGGGAAGAAGAGAAAGGTGGTGAGAATAAGATTTCTAGCTCCCAGGGTAGCATCCGAGAGGCGAAAGAGAAAGGGTTGTGCTTCAGATGTTTCCGGAAGGGACATCTGAAGAAGGACTGCAAGCGAGTGGGGATGGTCGTTAGGTCACCAATGGGTGGGGTCGCGAGTTCCCCAGGGAAAGTCGTCCCAGGCAGGGTGCCTTCACTGTGCGAGTCGTGTTGCCAGAGACCGTTTGAGCCGCGATGTATGGTCCGGCTGAATGGGGCTGAGGTGCCTGCTCTGAGAGATACGGGGTCAGATGCTCTCATAGTCGACTCGCAACTTGTCCATCCTAGCGCGTTGACTGGTAGGAAGCAGTACGTGACGTTGGCCTCCACAAATTACCAGACTGCCTGTGACATGGCTGTGGTTGATATGGTCTCACCATTCTTCACAGGAAAGGCAGTAGGCCTCGTAATGAAAAACCCCTTGCTCCCAGTCATCATAGGGAACGAGGTAGAGTTGGAAGATGGGCGAGTGATTAAGGTCCCGGTATACAGCAGGGATCCCGAAGCGGGCACCACGGAAACGAGGGCGCAGGCGCGCAAGAAGCAGGGGGCCGGCGAACCCGTTGTGGTAGCTGGGCCGTTAATTGGACAGACAGGGCCGGAAGAGGTGGCCGAGATGCAGTCTGGGGATGAGACTCTGGAAAGGGTCCGCGAATATGCCCGGACTGGGAAGCAGGTAGTCTCTGGTGTAGGTACGATCAGTTTCGTGAGGAAGGGGACTCTCTATCATAGGGTGTTTTCAGGGCCATCTGGGTCCTACCATCAGTTGGTCGTTCCCAAGCAGCTGCGACGGGAAGTGCTGAAGTGGGCTCATGATCCGCCTATGACTGGGCACCTCGGGGTCAGGGCAACCAGGAAGAAAGTATGGAAGACTTTCTACTGGCCGGGCCTTTGTGTAGACGTAAAGAGGTTTTGCGCGTCCTGCGACGCATGTCAGGGTAGGGGGCCCAGCGACGGGAGGAGTCAGACTGGATTGCAGCTGCGGCCGTCTGGACCCCCAAGCTTCTGTAGTTCGGTCAGGAAGGTGGACTTCTCGTCTGGGTTGAACTTCTGCGATTCAGGCGTTGTTTCAACTGGGGGGTCATTCCTGGAAGGGAGAATGTTGGGGCAGACTACCTGAGCAGGATGTCCTAGGGGGTTCTGTGGTGTTCTATGCAACCTTCTCTGCTCCGGGTTTGTTACAAAACTGGTAGTTTTGTTTTAAGGGGGGGGATATGTCGCGAGCAGGTTGGGTATTAAAGGTTAATTTTATCGTTCATGTACTTGTGTGTGCGATTCTTGTCCTTGTTGGGTTTTTGTTTCTCTCTTTCTCTCTTTTTGGAGAATCGGGAAATTGTGACGTCATCAGCTTCGAGTCGACGTCACGGGGTTCAGTCGGTTTTGAGAAGGGATTTGGCAGGACCGTTTGAGCGGTACGTGCCAACGAACCTAGAGTGGCTCGACTTCTGTCGGCCCAGAGCGTGGCTTGGCCTCTGTCAGCCCGGGGAAAAGATTTGGCGACTTTATTGTCGTTGTCGGCAAGCCGATCAGAATCAGCACCAGGGGAGGAACCGAGTTTCTTCCATGTAAGTATTAGTTGTGTGTGAATATCGTTGTGTAAGTTTTTCACTAGGTTGTTGGTTTGTTGTGCTAGGGGTGGGTGGGAAGATGGAATAGGCAGTGGGATTTTTGGAACGGGGTGGTTCTTTTCATTCATTGCCGTGTTTTCCATTCTCGCCTCATTTGCATCATGTCATGATTCATGATAGAGTCGTTGTTGTTTTGATTTGATTTATGTGCATGTTGTTATGCCATGTAAGCTAATTCGGGCCGTTCAGGCCTGTGTGATTTGTCTTCATATCAGTCATCGTCCGAAAATCTCCGCTGCTCCCCATCGCCGTCGTCACTCTCCAAAGTACCCATTGCATCTCATCAACCTGGGCCACCTGGTCCAGAGGAGAAGTTGACGTTCCGGATTACGTCGAGAGTTGGAGAGTTCAAGAGATAAGTTTGACAGTGGAAGATGTTTTGGAACTGAAAGACGAGCAGGACAGTTGAAGAGACAGAGTTTGGATAGTTGTGAACAACAGTGGGGTTTGGTATTTGCATGCTGGACATTTGTGAACAACAGTGAGGGTTTGTATTTGCATGCTGGACAGTTGTGAACAACAGTGGGGTTTTGTATTTGCATGCTGGACAGTTGTGAACAACAGTGGGGTTTTGTATTTGCATGCTGGACATTTGCGAACAACAGTGAGGTTTTGTAGTTGCATGCTGGACAGTTGTGAACAACAGTGGGG
The DNA here is from genome assembly GCA_034096865.1 of Theodoxus fluviatilis. NCBI lineage: Eukaryota > Metazoa > Mollusca > Gastropoda > Cycloneritida > Neritidae > Theodoxus > Theodoxus fluviatilis. Next base: position 14,517 of record JAWQFJ010002488.1, on the reverse strand, counting down.
TTTTGTATTTGCATGCTGGACATTTGTGAACAACAGTGAGGGTTTGTATTTGCATGCTGGACAGTTGTGAACAACAGTGGGGTTTTGTATTTGCATGCTGGACATTTGTGAACAACAGTGAGGGTTTGTATTTGCATGCTGGGCAGTTGTGAACAACAGTGGAGTTTTGTATTTGCATATGGTGGGGTTTATGAATCATCTAGGAATCATTATCATTAATCACTTTCATTCCCATTTCATTTATTCTGCGGGGTGGGCAAGGGATTAATAAATATGTGTTTGTTATAAAAGTTGTCTGTGAGTTCCTGACTCCCTCTGCATGAGAGGTTAAGGTCCTACCCAACGGGTGTGGGCGCGACAGTGAGTACCACACAGGACAGTGAGTACCACACAGGACAGTGAGTACCACACAGGACAGTGAGTACCACACAGGACAGTGAGTACCACACAGGAAAGTGAGTACCACACAGGACAGTGAGTACCACACAGGACAGTGAGTACCACACAGGAGAATGAGTACCACACAGAGTGAGTACCACAGTACCACACAGGACAGTGAGTACCACACAGAGTAAGTACCACAGTACCACACAGGACAGTGAGTACCACACAGGACAGTGATTACCATACAGAGTGAGTACCACAGTACCACACAGGACAGTGAGTACCACACAGAGTAAGGACTACACAGGACAGTGAGTACCACACAGGACAGTGAGTACCACACAGGACAGTGAGTACCACACAGAGTAAGTACCACAGTACCACACAGGACAGTGAGTACCACACAGGACAGTGAGTACCACACAGAACAGTGATTACCATACAGAATGAGTACCACAGTACCACACAGGACAGTGAGTACCACACAGAGTAAGGACAACACAGGACAGTGAGTACCACACAGGACAGTGAGTACCACACAGGACAGTGAGTACCACACAGGAGAGTGAGTACCACACAGAGTGAGTACCACAGTACCACACAGGACAGTGAGTACCACACAGGACAGTGAGTACCACACAGGACAGTGAGTACCACACAGAGTGAGTACCACAGTACCACAGGACAGTGAGTACCACACAGAGTAAGGACAACAGGACAGTGAGTACCACACAGGACAGTGAGTACCACACAGGACAGTGAGTACCACACAGGAGAGTGAGTACCACACAGAGTTAGTACCACACAGAGTGAGTACCACAGTACCACACAGGACAGTGAGTACCTCACAGGACAGTGAGTACCACACAGGACAGTGAGTACCACACAGGACAGTGAGTACCACACAGGACAGTGAGTACCACACAGGACAGTGAGTACCACACAGAGTGAGTACCACACAGAGTGAGTACCACACAGAGTAAGGACGAGACAGGACAGTGAGTACCACACAGAGTAAGGACGACACAGGACAGTGAGTACCACACAGGACAGTGAGTACCACACAGGACAGTGAGTAACACACAGGACAGTGAGTACCACACAGGACAGTGAGTACCACACAGGACAGTGAGTACCACACAGGACAATGAGTACCACACAGGACAGTGAGTACCCCACAGGACAGTGAGTACCACACAGGACAGTGAGTACCACACAGATTGAGTACCACAGTACCACACAGGATAGTGAGTACCACACAGGACAGTGAGTACCACACAGGAGAGTGAGTACCACACAGAGTGAGTACCACACAGAGTGAGTACCACACAGAGTGAGTACCACACAGAGTGAGTACCACAGTACCACACAGGACAGTGAGTACCACACAGGGTAAGGACGACACAGGACAGTGAGTACCACACAGGACAGTGAGTACCACACAGGACAGTGAGTACTACACAGAGTGAGTACCACAGTACCACACAGGGCAGTGAGTACTACACAGAGTGAGTACCACAGTACCACACAGGACAGTGAGTACCACACAGAGTGAGTACCACACAGGACAGTGAGTACCACACAGGGCAGTGAGTACTACACAGAGTAAGGACGACACAGGAGAGAGCGAGCACCTACCAATGAGTGAAGCCAGGGAGCAATGGGGGACAGTAGGGGTAAACTCGATGTTGATGAGGAGCTGACCCGTGGCCAGCCTCTTCACTGTAACTCCCTCCTCATAGATCACATTCAGCTCCTCCAGTGTCTCCTCCTTCTCTGGGTCCTTTATGTCGCGGATCAGATCTAAACAGACACCCGCATCACATCTGTCAACATTCAGGGTTTAATAGCATGGTAAGTAACTATAACATGATTGAACAGAATTGTCACCAACGTAACAAAATTCTGGTTGATATAATCATTGCTATAGTCATTCATATCCAGAATTAGATTAGGAAAAAGGTTTCCCCAACACAGACAAAACAAGCTCCATGCCTTACACACCTAACAAGATGTCTTTACAACTGCAGACAGCACCTCAAATTGGTGTCCCTTCATTACACGAGGGAAGAACACACACGTCAACAGTCATTACACCCAAAAGAATAAAAACAACAATGCCTTTATGTGTTACTGTTGTCAGTGGGGAAACCAACTTTCACGTGAACCCAAGCTGGGTAGTCCAAGGGAGGTAACTCCTGTCAGACTAAACTTGATCTAT
>JAWQFJ010002488.1:0-11902 GCA_034096865.1 Theodoxus fluviatilis | reverse complement strand
GGACAGTGAGTACCACACAGGACAGTGAGTACCACACAGGACAGTGAGTACCACACAGGACAGTGAGTACCACACAGGACAGTGAGTACCACACAGGAAAGTGAGTACCACACAGGACAGTGAGTACCACACAGGACAGTGAGTACCACACAGGAGAATGAGTACCACACAGAGTGAGTACCACAGTACCACACAGGACAGTGAGTACCACACAGAGTAAGTACCACAGTACCACACAGGACAGTGAGTACCACACAGGACAGTGATTACCATACAGAGTGAGTACCACAGTACCACACAGGACAGTGAGTACCACACAGAGTAAGGACTACACAGGACAGTGAGTACCACACAGGACAGTGAGTACCACACAGGACAGTGAGTACCACACAGAGTAAGTACCACAGTACCACACAGGACAGTGAGTACCACACAGGACAGTGAGTACCACACAGAACAGTGATTACCATACAGAATGAGTACCACAGTACCACACAGGACAGTGAGTACCACACAGAGTAAGGACAACACAGGACAGTGAGTACCACACAGGACAGTGAGTACCACGCAGGACAGTGAGTACCACACAGGAGAGTGAGTACCACACAGAGTGAGTACCACAGTACCACACAGGACAGTGAGTACCACACAGGACAGTGAGTACCACACAGGACAGTGAGTACCACACAGAGTGAGTACCACAGTACCACAGGACAGTGAGTACCACACAGAGTAAGGACAACAGGACAGTGAGTACCACACAGGACAGTGAGTACCACACAGGACAGTGAGTACCACACAGGAGAGTGAGTACCACACAGAGTTAGTACCACACAGAGTGAGTACCACAGTACCACACAGGACAGTGAGTACCTCACAGGACAGTGAGTACCACACAGGACAGTGAGTACCACACAGGACAGTGAGTACCACACAGGACAGTGAGTACCACACAGGACAGTGAGTACCACACAGAGTGAGTACCACACAGAGTGAGTACCACACAGAGTAAGGACGAGACAGGACAGTGAGTACCACACAGAGTAAGGACGACACAGGACAGTGAGTACCACACAGGACAGTGAGTACCACACAGGACAGTGAGTAACACACAGGACAGTGAGTACCACACAGGACAGTGAGTACCACACAGGACAGTGAGTACCACACAGGACAATGAGTACCACACAGGACAGTGAGTACCCCACAGGACAGTGAGTACCACACAGGACAGTGAGTACCACACAGATTGAGTACCACAGTACCACACAGGATAGTGAGTACCACACAGGACAGTGAGTACCACACAGGAGAGTGAGTACCACACAGAGTGAGTACCACACAGAGTGAGTACCACACAGAGTGAGTACCACACAGAGTGAGTACCACAGTACCACACAGGACAGTGAGTACCACACAGGGTAAGGACGACACAGGACAGTGAGTACCACACAGGACAGTGAGTACTACACAGAGTGAGTACCACAGTACCACACAGGGCAGTGAGTACTACACAGAGTGAGTACCACAGTACCACACAGGACAGTGAGTACCACACAGAGTGAGTACCACACAGGACAGTGAGTACCACACAGGGCAGTGAGTACTACACAGAGTAAGGACGACACAGGAGAGAGCGAGCACCTACCAATGAGTGAAGCCAGGGAGCAATGGGGGACAGTAGGGGTAAACTCGATGTTGATGAGGAGCTGACCTGTGGCCAGCCTCTTCACTGTAACTCCCTCCTCATAGATCACATTCAGCTCCTCCAGTGTCTCCTCCTTCTCTGGGTCCTTTATGTCGCGGATCAGATCTAAACAGACACCCGCATCACATCTGTCAACATTCAGGGTTTAATAGCATGGTAAGTAACTATAACATGATTGAACAGAATTGTCACCAACGTAACACAATTCTGGTTGATATAATCATTGCTATAGTCATTCATATCCAGAATTAGATTAGGAAAAAGGTTTCCCCAACACAGACAAAACAAGCTCCATGCCTTACACACCTAACAAGATGTCTTTACAACTGCAGACAGCACCTCAAATTGGTGTCCCTTCATTACACGAGGGAAGAACACACACGTCAACAGTCATTACACCCAAAAGAATAAAAACAACAATGCCTTTATGTGTTACTGTTGTCAGTGGGGAAACCAACTTTCACGTGAACCCAAGCTGGGTAGTCCAAGGGAGGTAACTCCTGTCAGACTAAACTTGATCATATATGATAACATAAAATGTTGTACATGTATGTAAGAACAGGTGGTTTGTTTTCTTCATCAGTTTATGCAAGCCTACAAAAGAAAGCTGCAGAGAAATTAAGACTAATGGCTAAAATCACTAGATCTAGCTAGAGTACAAGCCAGTCAAGTCTCTCCTCCAATGGTTATAATCTTTTAATGATTCATGTATATAGACTTGGTGGGACTTTTCTTATCTCCAAACTCACAGGGAAAGCCAGCCATAACTAATCATTGCTGTCTGAAGGAATGATACAGCATGTCATCATTCTTACTGCATTGGTGAAATGTACCATATAAAATATGCTCTTTGTATTTTCATGGGACTCCGAAAGAGGATAGTCCTTTGGACGCAACTGTAGAATTTTATACAAAGAAAATGTTCTTCCTGACCTTTCTGCATCAAGAATTGTTAAATAAAAATATTTTTGATCAAAGTTTTATGTCTGGTTAGATCAGATGATTACTTTTAATGATCTCTATGAGTATATCCATGTTTTTATGGCAAAGAGTTATTGATGGTATCTTTATTTTTTATTAAATGCATGTTGATGTAATGTTACCTGTAAGATGTGTATAGGCAGTGAATGGACATTAGTAGCACTGCTGTTATTTTTACACAGTTGGCACTTGTTATTTTAGGTCAGTAATGCATATGTTAGTCTCTGCAGTCAGAGAAATGTGTAGTGAGCATTGGTTGTTTTAATTTATTATCAGGTGACTTCAAGTATTACTTTCCTTTTTGGAAAAAGAAAATTGAATACTGGGGAATAAATACTGGAATAATTAAAGTTTTTGCTTGCCTTGTATGAAAACTCACTTGATTTTAAAAGTTCTCCACCACCACCTAATCCCAACCTCCAAGTGAGTTTTCCTATTTGCACTTTTTGCATCTCTTATTTTATGTATAACTGTATGACATACCTGTATTTAAATAGCTTACAAAGCCTGATAGGGCATAAAACACCTTTTGCTCATTCATTATTATGGTAGGCATCTCTGTCATCATGGCCAGATCAATTTTATTTTAAGTTTAATGCCAAGAGCTGATTATTCATGATTTATACTGAAATATAAACTACATATAGTTGGGTCATAATAATACATATATTATGGTTTCTGTTTGATACATTTGCTGGAGCTGTCCATTTACAGAGGAAACATTGTTCTTCCAAACATGTTGCCTTGATATCTATGTCATCTCTCACCTTGTGTGGCAAAGTTAACATGTCAAAAAACAAGCATGTATCTATACCCAGTTATGTTGATAGTATATCACTTGCATTGTTGTCGATAGAATCCCAGAGCACCGACAAAAACTACTGGTAAATATACATGAAAAGCTTTCACTTTCAGAAACAATGTCAGGAATTTTTTTAAGCCAAAACACTTGTTGAAAAGAGCTCTTTCTCTGAAGACTGTCTGTTGCCTTGCTTTGTTGAAAGTTTCTTGCCACTTAAAGTATTGACTCATTTCTAAAAAGGGGTTTGTAGATAAGTATTGAAGCATTGTAGCTCAATGGTTAAGAGCAGACTAACTCTTACCTGAAGATATACAATTGCTGTGCAAGTCCGACATTCTCATCACTTTCCCTGTACATTAGCAAACCATTTTAATCGATCCCCTAGACAGTAGATTATGTGTAGAATAAGCTGGCATGTATCACACACACACACACACACACACACACACACACACACACACCCACCATTCATGTTTTTCATGAAATTTTCCACTTTTCTGCGTGAATCCCTGTTATTAAGTATGATAGGCAGGTGCTTATTATGATCTTTTCTGGAGGGGAAAGACCATATTGTACATCAAAGTCTACCACGTATCACTTTTATAATGGTAACATAAGTGAAGACGTATGACAAAAAGTTACAGAAAAACACCTACTATCTTCCTGTTGAATCAAATTCTCAGTGTCAGCTGTAATCCTTACATTCTTCTGCCTCATTTTCAGCATCCATCTCTCTCTCTCTCTCTCTCTCTCTCTCTCTCTCTCTCTCTGTTGTGTGTGTGTGTGTGTGTGTGCTTGTGTGTGTGTGTGTGTGTGTGTGCGTGCGTGCATGTGCGTGCGTGCATGTGCGTATGTGCGTGCGTGCGTGTATGTGCGTGCGTGCCTGCCCTCATGCGCGAGTGTGTGTATGCCCCATGCGTGTAGGGTACGTAGGTGCTTACGCTCGCGTGAGCGCGCGTGTGTGTGTTGCGCGTGTGAATTTCTGAGGAATATTTTACAGTGGATATTCTTGCCTTCATCATATGCAGCAGCATGATGATGCTCAACAAATGAACAACATCACGCATACGACTCACATCAAATGATCAAAGATATGATCTTTGCTAACATCACATCACTGTTTACGTACCATAGATTGTTTCCTGCAAGACGATAAGATCGGATTCGTTCTCTTCGTCACAAATCTTCCCTACTCGATCGGCATCACCGCAAATGTCCTGGCCATGACTTGACATTGTCAACAGACCATCACCACACTGCACAGCAGTTTTCAATCGACCTCCTTCGAGAGTACAATCCCCTTTCTCTCCTACCAATCAGGAGTAGCTTCCCTTGCACTCGTATGGGCTTGACAGAGTACCATGCTTCTAAAATCAAGGAAAGGTTACACGCTTAATTCTGAAAGAGAAACACAAACACTCAAAGGCTGATAACAAGGGAACGCGAAAGAAATTAATAAAAAGCTTGTTAAAGAAGCGAAGAAAGCAAAGAAGAATAGGGATGATTATTGAAATGTATGTCAAAAACAAGGGACTGCCACGGCACTAGAATAAAAGTCTAAAACACGGTGAGGTTTTGATGGCCGCGTATAATACAAAACAAATACAAAACATTAGAAGGTAAAACAACGCAAATTTTCGGCTAAAAAGCCTTCATCAGGCGCACAATTAAAACTTACTGGAGGGCGGACAAAAGTAGAATGAAAGCGAGTCTCTCATGTATGCTGAACCCACTGACAGACTCGCTTTCATTCTACTTTTGTCCGCCCTCCAGTAAGTTTTAATTGTGCGCCTGATGAAGGCTTTTTAGCCGAAAATTTGCGTTGTTTTACCTTCTAATGTTTTGTATTTGTTTTGTATTATACGCGGCCATCAAAACCTCACCGTGTTTTAGACTATTGAAATGTAGTGGGTACGGGCAGTGCCAGCAGTTTAGCCTGTCTTGTTCACATGTAGTGAGAATTAAACTGCTCTTCCTCCCGATTGTACAGCCATCGATTGCGTGGTTTTCGTAATAGTATCCGTAGTATGCGTTCGAGCCATGCAATTTCCTTTCTTGGTTGTGTAGCGTTGTATTAAGTTGGAGTTCTTTGTACAGGGATTTATGTCGGAATATCAAAGAGTAGCCTAGATATATATGCATTCCGCCTATCCCCATCTCGGTATGTGAGAAATCTTTAATTTCCCAACAACTGTCTGAGAAGAAATCTCAAGAGAAGATATACAGGTCAAAGGTCTGACCTGCATCTGGCCGGAACAAAGTGTTTATAGACCAGATGGGGAATTGATTTAGTTCAAGGTTCTCCCGTTTTTAAAATTAGCGAATTGGTTCAGAACATCGGGAGCTCTGGCTGGCACACCTTTGTGCTGGGGTGTGGAAGTTCAGGAACCCCTGATTGGCCTGAAGTTCTGGGACTGCCTGAGCCATTCAGAACGGAGGGGGAGGAGTGGAGCCAGAGGACATAAGAGATGGAGTGGGAGAGAAGTTCGAGAGGAAGGGGGTCGGAAGGCGGACAGGGAAGAGAGTGGACACGTTTGTGGCATGTACCCTTGTACGCTGCCATGTAAGGAAGAAGAGTAAAGGAGTTTGAAAAGTCACCGGCTCGACTTGTCCTCTCCACATCCCATCCATGCTATAACATCTGCCATGCTCGACAGCCACGCACCTACCACAGAAAAGTATTTCCACGAAATGAAATCACGGGAGACTTATAGAATGGCATTGAACACCACTACGGGCAGAAAACCGAACTTAAAAGTTAGGCGCGAAACTCTCGTTGGTCGAGAAGTGAATTCTTTTTACTGCCGTTTTGATGTGAAAGACATTAATCTGCTAAAGCGGTGAGAGCTACCGACGTCCACGCCTTTTGAGCCTTTTCATGTCACAGAATGTGATGTCAACACGAAAATGCTGCAAACTTAGCGAGACAAAGCTATAAAGTTCGTGGTCCAGATAGAACTTCATCGAGTGTACAGAAGGCATGTGAGGGTGGACTTGCGGAGATTTCTAGCTGTTTCATTTGTACCCCTTCCCTGCAACAGTGTCGTATAGGCCTACCTGTGTTATAGAAAACAGCAAAAGTCGTGCCAGTACCAAAGAAGAAAAACCGAAACGACTGTACGACTGCAGACCAGTGGCTATGACACCGGTCATTATAAAAACTTTTGAAAAACTCGTCCTAGACCACCCTAGAAATGAGCTGGGTGTCCTGCCTTCTAGACCCGACGTAATAAACTTACAGGAGAAACAGCAGTGTAGACGAGGCATTTCTTACCATGCACCATGAACGTACTCGATCTCTACTACGTACAACACCTTGACACTCCGAGAATATTCGCAAGAGTCATGTTAATTTATTTCTGTTCTGCGTTCAACAACGTACATACGCCCATCAGCTCGGCATGACACTCATGAATACGCCACTGAATGCTTACCCAAGGCAGTGGGTCCTTGACTTTGTTCGTGGATCGGGAGCAATACGTTTGCTATGGGCAATGGCCAATATCCAACAAGCTGTCCTTGAACACAGGTGCACCCCAACACTCTTTTCCATCTATATAAACAACTGCACATCAACATCTATGACATGCCTCATCCTGAAATACTCAGATGACACCGCTGATAATTATCGGACTCATCTCCAACGACGACTAATCAAATAATACACATGCAGACATGCACGAGATTTCCCATTTGGTGAAGTGGTGCGAGGATAACCATCCGGTGTTGAACAAAAATAAAACGAAAGAACTCATATTTGACTTTCGCCTAAAGAGACAATTAATGACCAACTGAGATCAGCATTCTTGGAGAAAGTGTAGAAACTGTGAAAGAACACCGCTATCTAGGAGTGACCATCACGGACGACTTGAAGTGGAGTGGCCATAGCGTCACCAAACGATGCAACCAAAGACTCGATCTATCATCTCCGAATATTTCGATCCTTCAAATTTGACAGAGGTATTCTTGCGCTCTTCTGCTGAGCAACGATCAAAACCACACTGAAACTCTGCTGCGTCATTTGGTTCCCAGGCGCGATTGCCGGCAACTTCCAAATCCTCCAAAGAGTTGTTGAGACGAGAGCAGGAAAAACTATTTGCAAGGAACAAAAAGATCCGTGAAGAACTTCTGCCAGAAATTAATTGAGACGAAAGCAAAGTGTATTTGCAAAGACGTAAACCACCCCTTCTCTGATTTATTTGTCCCTATTCCCTCCTGAATATGACCTTGTACCTACAAAACGAAAACAACCCGTGTTGATTTGTTCCCAGCAGCCGTTGCAGCCATTAGCCCTATTTGCCCTGCTAGACAAGTGTTGTGGAACTTGCGGTATGGAAAGGGGAGGCATGTAAGGCTTTTTGGGGGTGGGTGGGGGGGTGGGGTGGGGGGTTATATTAGAAATGAAGGAGGTTTCGGAATGAATTAAGGGATCCAGGATTATCATTGCGTCTTCGAAATTGTACGCCTGACCTCTCCAATAGCTAGGTCGTTGCCTAGTTACGTGATGTAGCCAGGGCGCGGCATGCAGCGCTTTGATGAGAATCGAGGCGATCTGGCCAGTTCTCATTAGTGCTCGATTCTTTTAGAAATCACCCAGAAGGTACAAAAGGCGTGAGTGCGGGCGTGTGTGTGTGTGTGTGTGTGTGTGTGTGTGTGAGAGAGAGAGAGAGAGAGAGAGAGAGAGAGAGAGAGAGAGAGAGAGAGAGAGAGAGAGAGAGAGAGAGAGCACAAGACAGGAAAAGGTGAGAGCCCAAGAAGAGAAGCGAGTGCGAAAGTCCTCCATAAAGAGTATTCAATCCTCTCCGGGAGTGTGCACCTATAATGAGATGTACGCCAGCAGGGGCGGATCAGTTCATTTTTTTTGGGGGGGGAGGGTTTCCAAACTTTTTTTACGAGCGGGGGGGGGGAGGGGGGGTTAAATATCAGAAGGCTCAACCGAAACCGTAGAAAAGATATCACAGAAACACGGGGGTGGGTGGGGGTGGGGTTGGGGGGGGGGGGGGGGGTGTGGGTTGTCAACGCAAAATGGTCCATTCTGGCGCATTATAATCATGATCATTAGGCTACCACTTTCAGGCAGCAGATTTTGTTACTGAAGAAATATATATATATTTATTTTTTTATTATATTTTTTTTGTTGTTTGGGGCGTGGGGGCAATTGCAAACAAAACCATGAAACCAAAATATAATGGAAACACTGGGCTCGCGGCTCGATTTAACCGCCGAATCCGCTGGCGGCGGGCACTGCCGCACGTGACCGGCTGTTCGCCGTCACGTGACAGGCGAATCGATAGCAGAGGTGTTTCGTGCCAATCGAGCGCTTTCGGCTGATCAACATGGCGGCACAATTGTGGTGTTTGCAAGTTACTATAGACAGCGGTAGCGATGATGACTAAATGTGCTGTCTTCTTGGTTTATGGTAAGGTTTGAGGTTATTGTGTAAATTGAACATTTTCATTACCACTACCTATGCCCTGATAAGTGACTCCTGAGCCTACTGCAGTCAAAGACCCTATATACACCAGGGCCGGATCAAAGTTTTTTGAGGGGGGGTGCTTAAAATTGTTTTAGGGTCTTCTCATCGAAGTGGCGAAGCCACGAGTCAGGAGTTTTTGTTTGGTCACAGATTCTTCCTGTCTCTGCCCGGGTGTGATTTGTCTGTGCGAGTAGCTAAAGGATGGCATCTTAATTATTGCAGCACCCCCCCCACCGCCCCCCCCTCCCTCCCCAGCTAACTCTTGGCTGCCACAAGTAGAGTGTGCTTTATACCAAGTGGAGAGTAGTACAGCATCTGGGCCCAGCATCTTTTTTAGCCCCCTCCCACCACCCCCCCCGTTTTATCAAGAGCTGAATAGTGATCCTGCTTGTCCGTCCCAAGCTTGTTTTACTGCGAGACGGGCGCTGCTACCAAGCAAAGTGGTGCCGATATCCGATGAGTGGGAAGTAGATCAACATATTTGTCCAACCACCCCCCCCCCCCCCCCCCCCCCCCTCCCCCCACCCCCCGGCTGCCACGGTGTTTTTTTTTTTTTTTTTTTTTTTTTTTTGGGGGGGGGTGCTCGAGCACCCCCAGCACCCCCCCTAGATCCGGCCCTGTACACTAAGACGGCGCACTCGAGCGATTTTCCTTTACGCAAAGGGAGGTCAGAATGTAGAGTTACGTCCCTTTGCGAGAGAATTGTCAATTCGAACTTAATGCATGATTTCTCACCGTCAACCACACATCGTGCACACAATAAAGGAAAAAATCGGAATCTACTTCAATTGTCCAGCGGAGATATCAGCGAGGTGACAAATTAAGGCACACGTGAGTCAGCGGAGAACGAATTATCGAATATTTTCAGTGTCGAAGCGTCACAAAACATAAACCCTAGTCTGGTCGTCGCCATCTTGGATCTTCGTTCGCCTTAGAAAACCGGGGGCCTGTTCATGTTCAAGAGGCCTACCGGTACGTACCGGTACGTACCGGTAGCCTCTTGAACGACTTGGTACGGCTACCGGTACGTACCGGTACGTACCGCGCCGGAGAGCCGTTGCGCCTGTATAGCCAAAATGGCTGCCTTCGGGGAAAGGAAGAAAGTCGTCATCACAAATATGCGCTGTGGCACGCATTTCGACCTGTGATTATTACCCAGCCTATGCGAGACGTTACAAGAAGTTAGGCTGATATTGTACTTTTCTTTTTTTAAAGAATAACTGCTCTGAAATAATTACTGGGCAAGATGTTAGCAAACATTTCCAAGGCAGATAGCGAAACAATTTTAAGGGAAGCAACTCTTATATCTTACATATCTTGTTTGTTGTGTAATCTCCCTTGAAGTGAGCATCGAAATATTCTTGCTTACACCAAGTTAGCACTGTCGTTTTGACATAAATTTCTATTCGAGCGATGCCGAGCATTCATGCACAGCTACAGCTTAACGTATTTCATCAGCTTCCACAAGGAACGAGCAGTCTGCAGCTGCTGGTTTACTCATTTGGTTGAGAAGCGCAATCCGCGGCGATGAGAAGGCATCGCGGAAGCCATCTTGGCTACCGTTGGGTCATAACGAGTCGTTCAAGAGGGCACACCGGTTGCTCGGCTACCGGTAGGCTACCGGTAGGTCGTCTTGAACGCACGGCTGAGGGCGGACCCGGCGGTTCGCCGGGTGATCCGCCGGTCATGTGACCTGAAGAAATCGAGCGCAACAGAAAACCCGCCGGTTCCCCGTCTCGCCCGCCGGCGGATTCAGGCGGACAAATCGAGCGCAGCCAGTGCTGACTGAAACGAAACGCATTTCACGTGGTACAACACAGCAATTGCAAACAAAACCATGGAAACCAAACGGAAGGCAAGGCAGGCAGGCAGGCAGCGTCTGTGCTTGGCACGGAGCGGCAACTCAAGACATCTCATGCACACGCAGCTCGTCTGCAACAAAAATCGCAGTCGTCAGCAAATGCAAGCAAATGAAATTGATAGTTAAAGAACGATCATTATGAAAACAAAATTATGCTAACTGTATGTCATGTTTTACTGGAAAACTTGGTTGTGTGAGGCGAAGGAGAGCGACAACAAAGAAATCTTCGTTTCGGGAAGAAGACGAAGATTCAGTCGAAACGTATCGTTGCTCGCTAACTCTCTCTCTCTCTCTCTCTCTCTCTCTCTCTCTCTCCTCTCTCTCTCTCTCTCTCTCTCTCTCTCAAATTCATTTGTAACTAACTATTATACGCCCACGTGAGAGTTTCCAAAATCGCACAAATACGTGACAAAGTTGTCTCCCCCTTGACCACAAGCCACACGCGGCAGCGTCAGGAGTTACCTCCCTTAGGTCAACAAGCCGCAAACCTCTCGCCTATGCTCGGGTTTGGGCCGCCAACACAGCAAAACCAAGCAAAAAATTAATGCGAAGATTTTCATAGCTGGCATTTGTCTCGTGCAAGTATTTTCAGCTGTTGTCAGACTACTGAAGGACTCCTGTGTTGCTAAACACAACGTGCAAGATTGGCAGAATGCGTAGAAATGAAAAGGCAAGCTCGAGTGGGGAGTTTTGCCAACGTGAGAGAGAGAGAGAGAGAGAGAGAGAGAGAGAGAGAGAGAGAGAGAGAGAGAGGGGGGGGGGGGGGGGGGTTGTAACTGCAAAATGGTCCATTCTGGCGCATTATAATCATGATCATTACCACTTTCAGGCAGCAGATTTTGTTACTGAAGAAAATATATATTTTTTTTATTATTTTTTATTTTTTTTTATTTTTTATTTTTTCTGTTTGGGGGGGGGGGGGGGGGGTGGGGGGGGGGGGTTTCCGGAAACACCCCCCCCCCCCTCGTCCGCCCCTGCGCCAGAGAGTACACGCGTGAGATACAGCGTTCTAGGAGAGCGAAGGACAGAGACAGAAGACACGTGTAAGAGCACTGATAACACCTGTCGTAGAAT